>JAURVB010014097.1:0-78951 GCA_033002965.1 Piper betle | reverse complement strand
ACCAAATCAAACTCTTGTAGTAGGAGCACCCATCGAATTAACCTTGGTTTGGCATCTTTTTTCTCAAATAAATATTTAAGAGCTGCATGATCTGTATAAACAATTACATTAGTACAAATGAGATAAGATCGAAATTTCTCAAAGGCGTACACAACAGCTAACAATTCTTTCTCAGTAGTAGTGTAATTCAATTGAGCTTCATTGAGTGTCTTGCTTGCATAATAAATTGTGTGAAACAGTTTATCTTTTCGTTGCCCCAAAACAGCTCCAACTGCATAATCACTGGCATCACACATTAGCTCAAATGGTAAATTCCAATCAGGACAAGCAAGTATTGGAGAAGAAATTAGTCGCGCTTTTAAGATTTCAAAAGCTTCTAAACACTCAGCATTTATATCAAAAGCAACATCTTTTTCTAATAAATTAGAGAGTGGCTTAGCAATTTTAGAAAAATCTTTAATAAAACGACGATAAAAACCTGCATGCCCAAGAAAACTTCTTACTCCTTTAACTGATGTTGGGATAGGCAGTTTTTCAATTATTTCAATCTTCGCTCTATCCACTTCCAAGCCCTTGCTAGATACTCTGTGACCTAAAACAATTCCCTCTTGCACCATAAAATGACACTTCTCCCAATTAAGAACTAAATTAGTATCTTCACATCGGTGGAGAACCCGATCAAGAACCTGCAAACAATTATCATAAGTATCACCAAAAATAGAGAAATCGTCCATAAATACCTCCATTCCATGTTCCACCATATCTGAAAAAATCGCCATCATGCATCGCTGAAAAGTGGCTGGAGCATTGCAAAGGCCAAATGGCATCCTGCGAAATGCAAATGTACCATACGGACATGTGAAGGTTGTTTTCTCTTGATCCTCTGGAAGGATTGCAATTTGATTGTATCCCGAATATCCGTCAAGGAAACAGTAAAACTGTCTGCCTGCTAGCCTATCCAACATTTGATCAATGAATGGTAATGGATAGTGATCTTTTCTGGTAGCTTTGTTGAGTTTTCGGTAATCCATACATACTCTCCATCCCGTCACTGTCCTTGTTGGAATTAATTCATTTTTCTCATTTGCTACCACAGTCATACCCCCTTCTTAGGTACACACTGCACAGGACTCACCCAAGAACTGTCAGAAATAGGAAAAATTATACCTGCATCAAGCCACTTGATGATTTCTTTCTTGACAACATCCTTCATGATTGGATTTAGCCGGCGCTGATGTTCCACTGAAGGTTTATATCCATCTTCAAGAATGATTTTATGCATACAAAAGGAAGGGCTAATACCACGAATGTCAGCAATAGTCCAACCTATAGCCAACTTATGCTCCCGCAGTATTCTCAATAGCTTGTCTTCCTGCATACTAGTTAAAGCTGACGAAATAATAACTGGTAAAGTGTTAAAAGGACCTAGAAATGCATACCTCAAATGAGATGGAAGCTGTTTCAACTCCAAGGTCGGTGGGACTTCAATGGAAGGCTTGATCCGCGTCGATATTGAAGGTTGCAATTCCAAAGATTCAAATTTATCTTGTCCTCGAGTAAATGTGGGAGTAGAATTTAGCAAGTGCAAATAATCCCCTTTCTCTTCATCACCAGAATCATCAACATCAGAAACTAATGTGGCTACTAAAGGGTCAATGTTATACAGTTCCTCGAATATAGCTGATGAAGTAGACTGAATTGCATCAATATAAAAACAATCATCTGCTGATTCTGGATATTGCATAGCCTTAAAAACATTAAAGACCACTTCTTCATTATCTACTCTCAATATTAATTCACCAGCAGCAACATCAATCAATGTCCTCCCAGTGGCAAGGAAAGGCCTACCCACTATAATGGGTATATTTGACTCTTCCTCCATATCCACAATCACAAAATCAGCTGGGAATATAAATTTGTCCACCTTAACAAGTACATTTTCAATTTCCCCTTCTGGAAAAATGTAGGAGCGGTCAGCCAATTGCAGATTAATCGTGCTACCTTTTAACTCCCCCAAACCCAACTTTTTGTATATAGAAAGAGGCATTAAATTAATGCTTGCACCTAGGTCACATAATGCTTGGCAACAAAAATCTGGCCCTATAGCACAAGGAATAGTAAACCTCCCTGGGTCTTTGAGCTTTGGTGGAAGTTTCCTTTGTAGTACAACACTACACTCTTCATTAAGGGCAATAGTTTCAAAATCCTCTAACTTTTTCTTCTTCGATAATATTTGCTTCATAAATTTAGCATAGCTCGGCATCTTCTCTAACGCTTCAGCAAATGGAATATTGATAGAAAGTTTCTTAAACACCTCCAAGAATTGCTGAAATTTGTTGTCTTGTTTACTTTTCTGTAGTCTCTGAGGATATGGAATTCTGTAGTACGGATTACGTTGATCAACTGAACCCTTAGGTGGCAAGATTTCTACCACTTCATCCTTGTTTTCTTCATCTCGTTCAACCTCCTCTGGATCAGCTATGGGACTTGGTGTCTTTTGATTGTGCAGATTCTCCAATTCCTTACCACTTCTCAATGTAATGGCTTTACATTCTTTACCCTCTCCTCTAGGATTTTGAGTATCACTAGGGAGTCCACCTTGTGGCCTATTACTCAATGCACTAGCAATCTGACCCATTTGAGTTTCCAAATTTCTCATAGAAGCCTGCTGACTTTGCATAAATTGCATGAACATTTCCTCCATAGTTGGTTTCTTTTCCTGAGGTTGTACTCTATTCTGCTGAAAACCTGGAGGAGCTTGTTGTTTTGGACCTGACATTGATGCTTGGTTGCCTCCCCATGCAAAGTTCGGATGATTCCTCCATCCTGGATTGTAAGTATTGGAATAAGGATTGTTTTGCTGTCTAGTATAGCTTCCAACAAAATTTACTGATTCAGGATTGTTGACACAATGCTCAGTAGGATGTCCTTCACCACACCAGTCACACTTAGTTGCAATCATGTTCACTGAATTCACATTAACATTCATCCCTAAAGCTTGCATTTGTTTTGACAGAGCAGCCACTTGTGCAGACAAAGCAGTCAATGTGTCCATTTCGAGAATACCTCCACTCTTCTTCCTCAATACTCTGTCTTGCCCCATCTGATAATGGTTAGATGCCAGCTTTTCCAATAAGTCATTAGCCTCTTTGTATGATTTACTCATGAGGGATCCATTGGCAGCAGCATCTACAATGGATTTAGTTTGTCCATGGAGTCCATTGTAAAATGTTTGAATTTGAACCCACGGGGGAATTCCATGGTATGGGCACTTCCTTAGCAAATCCTTGAACCTCTCCCATGCATCATAAAGCGATTCGTTATCCAACTGCACAAAAGAAGTAATATCGTTACGAAAATTGACAATTTTAGACGGTGGAAAATATTTAAGCAAAAACATTCTCGCTAATTCATCCCAAGTGGTGATAGAATTAGGAGCCTGTGAATTCAACCATAATCTTGCACTTCCAGCTAAAGAATATGGAAATAATCGAAGCCGGATAGCTTCCTCAGACACTTGATTCATTTTAAATGAATCACAAATAGCAATAAAATTGAGCAGGTGAGTATGAGGATCTTCATGCGCTAGTCCTGCAAATTGTCCCACAGTCTGCAGCATTTGGAACATCACTGGTTTCAACTCAAAGCTATTTGCTTCAATCGGTGGCCTGAGAATGCTTGAATGTAATCCGTCTAAAACAGGAAGTGCAAACTCTTCCAGAGCTTTTGTGTCATCATCATTGGCTGCTTGTGGAAGATTATTATTCCTTTGCTCTGCCTCCATTGCTTTCCTAACTCTAGCCTCTTGACGTAGTCGCCGACAAGTTCTTTCGATCTCTGGGTTATATGGCTCTAGCTCCTTAGTACCTTCTCCTTGCATGCACTACGCACTACCTAATTAAATAATAATAAATAAAAAAATTAAAACTTAAGAAGAGATGAGAACAATTTAAGCAAACAATCAAACTAATTTCTGATAAAATCAAATTCTAGTTTAATTCCCCGGCAACGGCGCCAAAAACTTGATGTGAAAATTATAACGCAAGTGCACGTGCCGAATCAAGTAATAAAATGATAAGAAAGTATCATCCCACGAGGAATTATTACTAGAAATTTTCAGTGACCAAAATTAATTTAATTAATTATACTTAATTGAAAGAAAAATTCAAAGAGTGATTTAATTATAAACTAAAACTAAACTAATCTAAAATGCAATATTTAAATCAAATACTAACCTCAAGACGACAAACCTAGGATTTTCAATATCACCTAGTGCTTTATATGATTAAAGTTATAACTTTTACCTATGAATTGTATATTTGGATTATTAACCACGGGAATTAATTATTTATGACATCTCTTAGATTCACCATAAACTTATCACTCGCACCCAACTCCTATATCTCTATGAAATTGTGTATGCAAAATGATACTTTAAGTTTTGCCCTTAACAGTTACCCAAGACATATGAGTATATCTCTATCTCATATGTGAATCACCTAAAATAGATGAACAAAGGCTATTTTATTCATTGACAAATTTAATCTTTCTATCTCTAGACAAGATCAAATCTCTAGATCAATCAATAGGTGATCAGGCTAATGATAGCATTAATGCATAGAATAAAATAGATAATCCAACATCATAATCACATAGATAAAAATTAATAACTTTTATTAATCCATGCACTAGTTGTTATTGAAAATCCTAGAAAAGAATTACTCCATAAAGTTTTCGATTAAACACAAGAAATTCATTTGTGATATGAAAGACATCGTTTAATTACAAAGAAAAGTAAATCAAAATAAAGAAAAACTCTTTTGGAGAAAGCGTCTTCTTCTTCTGATCCAAATTCTTCGTCTTCCTTCTCTTGTCTTTCGTGCCGTCTCTTAGCCGTCTAATGTTGTTCTCTTCCTTTTTTCACAAAAGGACGTCCCCTTATATAGAACTTCTCCGTGTTTATCCACAACTCTAAAGATAATTAAGAATATCTTACGAAGATCATGCTTATCCCTAACGTCCAAGGATATCCTTATCTCCAAAGATCTTTACAGCATATCTTCATGAAGATCACGCTTATCTCTAAGAAGATCTCGCTTATCCTTAAAGTAGTTGCTACAAACTCCCATTAGTTGGCTAAGGATCGTCTTCTAACTCTTATACCCTGTTAGAACAGCATTAATTAGCACTTTTTACAGCAAAATCACAATAATTTCTCGCATTATTAATAATATCTAATAAACTTCTAAACTAATAAAATTGATATATAAACAACTCGAAACATGACAAAAACTCAATATAAAATGCAAATAATAATAACTCTTTTCCAGAGTTATCACTTCAAAACCCTCTGGTTGCTCCATGTATATGGTCTCCTCAAGATCACCATGAAGAAAGGCCGTCTTCACATCTAACTGTTCAACTTCCAAATCCAAACTTGTAGCCAAAGCCAGAACAATTCTAATAGAAGACATTTTAACAACAGGAGAAAAAATTTCATCGAAATCAATACCTTTCTTTTGTCCAAAGCCCTTCACCACCAACCTTGCCATGTACCTTGGTTGTGTGTTGTTTTCTTCATATTTGATCCTGTAGACCCATTTGTCCCTCAATACTCTCTTCCCCTTAGAAAGTTCCACCAATTCATAGGTGCGATTATCATGCAAAGATTTCATCTCATCTTGCATTGCCTTCAACTACTTTTCCTTTTCTACATGAGCTTTGACCTCACTAAAATTTTCTGATTCTCCACATTCAATAATTGTCACATATTCTGATGATGGATATCTTATTGATGGAATTGGTTCACGAGTTGATCTCCTCATATTAGTTGACTGCCCTTGATCAGAATCTCCATGTTCCTATCCAACATCATTAACAAATCAAATATCATCAGACACCACATCCTCACCCTCATCATCACTCGATGGGGAAATAATTGTGTCATCCTAAGCTGCCTCTTCACTTCTAACTGAGGTTGAAGGATCTTTTATCTTTTCCAAGCTTTCCTGAGATTTATTTTGAGGAACTTCTTCCTTGCCAAAGTCCTCAACTGTTTGATCCTCCTTGAAAACTACACCTCTGCTTCAAATCAGTTTTCTATTCTCAGGATCCCAAAGTTTGTATCAAAACTTATCATCACCATATCCTAGAAAAATACATTCCACGGCTCTAGAGTTAAGCTTAGCTCTTTGCTCCTTGGGCACATGCGCAAAGGCTTTACAACCAAAGACTCTCAAATGAGAATAACTGACCTTTTGGTCACTCCAAACCCTTTTTGGTATGTCATTGTCTAGGGCATGTGTGGGAGATCTGTTGATCAAATAACAAGTTGTACTCATAGCCTCACCCCAGAAGCTTTTAGGCAACTTAGCTGAAGACAACATACTTCCCATCCTCTCAGAGATGGTCCTGTTCATCCTTTTAGCCACTCCATTCTATTGAGGTGTATAAGGAACCATCTTCTCATGCCTAATCCCATGCTTGATACAATATTAATCAAACTCAACAGAAATATATTCACCACCATTATCACTTCTAAGGCATATCAAAGGCTTACCTATTTCTCTTTCAACCAATGCATGAAAATTCTTAAAGATGCCAAAGACATCACTTTTATTTTTCATGCCATAAGCCCACACCTTCCTAGAAATATCATCAATAAAAGTGACAGAAAATAAATAGAACCGCCAAGAGATTTTACCTCCATTGGCCCACACACATCAGTGTGTACCAACTCAAGAACTTCTGACTTTCTTATACTTGGGCTTGCAAAGGATGTCCTACGTTGTTTCTCGACCAAACAGTGGTCACAAGGATTAATTGTGATGTCCTTGACCTTGGGAAGGAGATTTAACTTCTTCAAAGTCTCTAGTCCCTTCTCACTCATGTGTCCCAATCGATGGTGCCACAAATCAGCAGTGGAATCAAATGTGGAGATATTAACCTCCCCTCGAACTAGACTCGTCTCAGTCTTGTACAGCCTACAACACTTCTTCTCTTTAGCAACAACAAGAAAACCTTTCACAAGTTTTCACACACTTTGTGTAAATTGTGAACCAAATCCTTCATCATCAAGCACACTAGTTGACAACAAACTCATCCTCAAATATGGATTATGTCTGAAATTTTAAACACCAATCTGTAACTTGTGTTTGTTACTATATGCACATCTCCTAAGTCCCACAATTTTGGAAGTATCACTATTTCTCATCTTCACTACACCAAAATCTAAAGATTCATGGTAGCAAAGAAATATCTGCTTGGAGTTGCATGAAATAATGTTCCCGAATCAACTACCCAACTAGCATCACAACCAGTCGTCAAACAATCATTCCCACAATCAGAAAGAATCACCATGTCATCATGCACAACATTAGTGTTTGTTTATCTTTAATCCTTGTTATCCTTATTTTTCAAGTCTTTCTTCAGTATCTAACAATCCTTCTTGATATGACTTGTCTTGTCACAATAATAACATTTTTAGTGCTTACTAGATTTAGATCTTCCTCGACTCTTGTTGTAATGACCCGTCATTTTTTCACAATACTATGGGCCCAACTGGCTATGCGTTACTCGAAACTAAACCAAACCAACCCTGTAATGACCAAATTAAACCAAACCAACCCTGTAACGACCAGCCCTAACCGGTCCGGGCGTTACTCCACAATCTTGAATCGTTTCCCAAAGCCACATTTATAACACAAGAAAATAAAAGGAAGTCCAATTTATTATCCATTCTCCTACCCTGAGTCCGTAAAAGAACCACCAACCATAATTGTAATTTTTCCTTAGGTGAGCCGAAATCAAACAATCTTGATTAGCCTACATAACCATGTCGGGATCAAGCTCAATGTAGTTCTACAGGTTCTCAGGTCATTCTGAGATTAAAAGTTTGTCTCCCAGTTCATTCTGAGATTAGGTGGTCTCCCAGTTCATTCTGAGATTAGTCATTATTGGCTGTCAGGTCCATTCTGACATGTCCATTACTGGCTGTCAGGTCCATTCTGACATGTCCATCATTGGTTGTCAGGTCCATTCTGACATGTCCATTTTTGGCTGTCAGGTCCATTCTGGCATATCCATTTTTGGCTGTCAAGTCCATTCTGATATATCCATTTTTGACTGTCAAGTCCATTCTGACGTATCCATTATTGACTGTCAGGTCCATTCTGACATCCATTATTGGCTGTCAGGTCCATTCTGACATCCATTTTTGGTTGTCAGGTCTATTCTGACATATCCATTAACAAAACACAAAACAAACACCCGACCCTAAAGACTCGCAGCAGTTCATACCAAGTAGTCGACAAGAACCCCATGCATAAGACGCTAGGGATTAACAAAGGCGTCTCCAACAAAACTTTGCATGCAAGAATCCAAATGGAAATAAATAAGATGAGGGATGAAATACTCACACAGTAAATGGGGAGGTCGCCTGGGATGGAGATGATGCCTGAAATACTCCCTCCTCCTGCATATATATACACTTCAACCATTCCCTCCATTAAATTCTCACACCCCATCATCCAATGGTGTTTCCTAGGTTAAACGAGCCCCTTCATTAAATTCTCACACCCCATCATCCATTCATGAATAGGTATTTTCTAGGTGAACCTTAAGTCGAATCATGATCAGTCGACTTGATAACCAACCATATCAGTTCATCTATATTTATTTCGTAATATTTAGGTTCGAGTCTTGTAATAAAAATCATGGTTTTTACACTTGTCCCTTCTATTTGTGTCTCTATTTCTTGATCTACCTCTTGCCTCTTCTAACACTAATGCATGAGACCCTGAAGTTAGTAGAGATTTTCTTCTCACCTCCTCATTCAGTAAACTGCTTGTTACCATGTCCATTATGAGTTTTCCATCTGGAGTAGCATTGCTCAAAGATATCACTAATGTTTCCCAACTCTCTGGCAAAGTGTTGAGAAGCAGGATAGCTTGTCATTCCTCATCTAGAGTCATCTTCATCTTGGCAAGTTGAGCAATAATATTCTTCATCTCATTGAGATGCTCACTTATGTCAGTTCCATCCTTATACCTCAAATTCACCAATTTCCTTATCAAAAGGGTCTTGTTGCCAGCATTATTCCTCTCATAAACTTCATGCAGTTTATCCCATATTGCTTTTGAGGACGTCAATTTAGAAATATGATGATACACAACTTCATCTACCCATTGTCTCAAACAGGTCATAGCCTTCCTATCCAAGTTATTCTAGTCATTTTCAGTCACCTCTACCGGTTTACTGACCAATGATAGGTTCATACAAATCTTTCGAATATAGATGATCAATCATCTTTCTTTTCCAATAGTGCCAGTTACTCAGCCCCATAAGAGATATCATCTTAACATACTTCTCATTAGCCATCTTGTTCAAATACAAATCACAGACACACCAACTAGGCTCTTAGTAATTTCGTCGAACACCTAGTAGGCAGAAAATATCAACAACTAAAACTTGCAAACATCCAAACCAAACAACCTGGCTCTGATACCACTTGTTGGGATTAACCAAACAAACTAAATACAAATCCCCTATTTCAACACATAAGGATGAGAAGTACATAACAAATAGAGAGATTAGATAAGACAATTTTATGTAGAAAACCCTAAGATTGGGGAAAAACCATGGGGCAAACGGTCAAATGAAATTCACTATACCACAAGTTTGATATAGAATAGATTCACAGGAGAAGAAACTCCCTAATACCAATTTACTGTACTTTCTACAAAATTGGTATTGGCCAAGAAAGAAAATAAAGAATTACATATTACAAATAAGAGCTTGGCGAAGTTACCGTTGATGATTGCAAGTCAATCTCAATAAAGCATTCATCTTTCTTCAATTTACCCACTTTTCTTTCTCCCTTTGCAGCAGCAGTTTTCTCCAAAACCCAAAAACCAAAAACCAATGAAGAAAAGCATTGTACATTGCTTTTATTCCTTTCAACTAACCAAATCTGGAAAATCTTGGTTTTTGCCCAAAATATGGTTGTAATTTCATGTATTTACGGAGGAGGGACAACCCAACACTCTGGGTCCGCCGTGTAGACAAAGACATCTATGGTCGGCAGCGATTCGTTGGCCGGTAGCCGCTCCGGGAACACTTCCCAGGTGACGGGACGCCACCCAAAAGGCTGGGAGCCAGCAAAAGATGAAGGCGGCCTCGGTTGTGAAAGATACGGCTCGGGCCAGCAGCACGGTGGAAGTGGAGGGAGAGAAAGCAGTGGTTGTTCGGTAGTAAAACATGGCAAGAAGCATGCAGGAGTGAAGAAGAGTGAGGGCTATGTTGATGAAGGCGCGAGGTTGCTGCACCCATGCCTTGTGGAGAGGAGCTGCTTCTCCTTTCATGGCCATTGGCCCTCTCTCTTCTCCTCTAGGGATTTCAATGCTGGTGTAATACCGCAGGTGGCAGCTGTAAAATAAAAACTATCGTTCGCAAGACCAGGCATTTATTTCTAAAGTTAAATGGTGACAACATTGTTTACGTCATGTTACGATAGCATTTAACTATGTGCAGGAAGTCTACTGTGTGTTGCATCAAAATGCAGCGAATAGCAGTGTATTTGATTGTTGGATCCAAATCCAACGGCCCACAGTCAAAATCCTTAACCCCCTCGCCCCCGAGCGTTGAGCCCGCCCGCATCCCGAGCCCCCGCCACAGCAGCCTCCCAGCCTCAGTCCCTGCCCCCACCCCTTGCTACCCGCCTCCCGGCCCCCGCCCCTGGCCCCCGCCACCACCGGCCTCCCCCGCCGCCCAGGGACGACCTCCACCAGCCTCCCAATGCCCCGGGACGAGCTCCACTGCCCCCCCTACACGTGGCCGAGCCCATCCGCTGCCCCTGAAATACCTCCTCTACGGCTACCCGCTATGGCCAGGCCCCCTCCACCGCCCACCGCCGACCACCACCACGCCCCGCCACCACTTGCGGCCATGGCCGGGCCCGACTCAAGTCAATAAAAAATTGACTCAGTCCGACTCTAATCAAGTAAATAAAAATTGACTCAGTCCATACTCGAATCAATAAAAACTTGACTCAATCTCGACTCGAGTCAAGTAAATAAAAAATTAACTCGGTCCTGACTCAACTCAATAAAAACTTGACTCGGTGTAGACTCGAGTTAATAACAACTTGACTCTGTCTCGCCTCATGTCAATAATGCGTATTAACTTGGTAAATGGTTGTAAAATTAATTATACAATCAACTTTTTAAAAAATGACATCCTCTTATATATTCAAATAACATTTAAATACATCAGAAGCAAAACACAGGAGATCCATCTCATTTAACTTTCTTCCATTTGATGAATACAAGTACAAACTTACAAGTTACAAATTTATGAAGTTTGATTAAAGCCAATAACAATTCATGGAAATAAGTTACAAATTTTGAGCTATCATAGTCATTCTGTATCACTGCTTTGATATTCACCACCACTGCACTGACACCCTTGAATAGACTCCATGACTCCACTTTCAGATGAAACATTTTTTTGCCTACATATTTAAAAAAAAACATGGAAAATAATTACATAAAATATATATAACAAAGATCAAAACAAGGGTTGCGTTAGGCAACATTACCACTGTGATACAATTGCAAGGCAAGTGTGTTTATCCCAACTCCCCGTTTATTGCAACTATGGCATAACCTATCTTTTACCATATGGTCCACTGCAAGTTCTTTACCATTCTTTCATCTTTTACCACTTCCTTTTGTCTTTGATTGTGCTGGTGGATGCACTTGTATTTCATGATGTGGATCATCTATCACATCTTCTACCAATTTTTCCATCTCCAAAAGTTTTTTTCAAATTTTTCAGATGATGAATATGCCTTTTTGGCCCATTGATTAAATATATAGTGCAATTCTCCCCAATTAGATAATAAAGTTTTGTTTCAATCACCATGAAGTTCCACTCCATCACCATCAAAACAACTTCCTTTGCTATTTCAATTTTCTATCTCTTCATGGTATAGAGTTCAGGAAAAATATCACCCTCATTCAATCTAAATACATACAGCAAATGTCTATATAGAATACCTTCACTTTTTAAAAGCTGACAACTACATGTGCATCTACTGTTAGCTCCTTTATAAGTAACACGTGTAACCAACTCTTTATTATTTCTACAACATGTCAACATCCTCCCCATCTAATTTCTGATGAGATGAACAACAAACCATAGTATATTGTAGTTCTTCTTGAAACTTATAAAACACTTTTCGAGTATAAACCTTTGTCATCTTACATTCCATATTAAATGGGGTGACCAATTTGAGGCTTTTATATGAGTTTTCATATGATTCTTTTGCCTCATTCAATCTCTGTCTTTGAATAGCTCTCTCATATCTATATATAAACTCATTAAGGCTATTTTTTTGTTCATATACCTTGAGTAAAATGAGTTTTGAGATTCACTTCGTTGCAAACTTCTTATACAAGCTAAAAATATACCTTTACTATACACAGGCACCCAAGCATGATGGATTGCATATATGGATTTCAACCACTCATTTTCCTCCACACAATTATCTTTCATTATTTCACTTCATTGTGATTCAAAATCTTCTTTGTTTTCGGTACCATAAATTAAACTATGAAATGACTCATAAAACTCCCTTCTGTGATTAATTACACTTAATTTTTAGTCTCCTTCATAAGGATATGCCAAATGCAAAGACAATGATATATTGAAGAAAATATCAATTTACTTGCTTTAGTCATTGTAGGATCTTAATCAGTAACAATTGCATCGGGATGCCTTCCATCCATGTATTTCAAAAATGTTTCAAAAAGCCAGACAAACGACTCTATCTTCTCATTACACAAAAATGCACATCAAAATATAATTGTTTGCCTGTGATGGTTTTCTCCGATGAATGGTGCAAAAACAAGTGCATATTTGTTTGTATCATATGTTGTATAAAAAATAATCACATTTGAGAAAAGCTGATAGTTTTATCTTGCAATTCCATCCGCCCAAAAATAATGCTTTAATCTACCCTCATCATCTACTTCATAGCAATAAAAAAATGAGTCATTCATCTCTTTCATTTCCTAGAAATGTTCCATCAATAATTGGGCATCAATTTCCTTTATCTCTTCTTTATTTTTTATCTGGGCATTTCTAATATCTTTCTCTGTATAACCAATATTTTCAACCCCACCTCCTTCAATTTATAGCACAAACATTAGTTGAGAAGTTTTTATGTTAGCCTCTTCAAATGTTTCAATCAATTTTTGGTGCACACTTATAACATGCCTATGGGACCTGAGAAATTAAGTTTTTGATGGTGTAAGGAGTACAGGACTATGTCCTTCTTCGAAATGCATGGCATTCCATGTGCCCTCTTTATTCTTAGTTACCCTGATGCGTGCTTGACAATCTTCTCTAATTATAAGATGATTTCTCTTTTTTACTTTGTGGGGTATTTCTCTTTGTCGCTCATTTTCTCTTAAATGTCCTTTAAAACACACAAACACTTGAGACCATAATTCTTTTGTTCTCCTATGATAATTTGTACTATGTTTACGTAAACCAAATCCGGCCATTTTTAAGTAACTATTGTATAAGTTGAGTGCATCGTCCAAACAATCAAGTTGCATTCCAACCTTCGGTTTGAACTCATCTTCTACAATAGGATAGAATGTTATAATATGTTTGCCTAATTCTTCTTTGTCATATGTTTTATCTTGAAGATTGTCCATTCTTAAAAAAATACAAAATATATAAAAACTAAGAATATTTTCAATTAAAATAGTCGTACTAAACATTCTTTAATTAAATCAAAGTACTTTCAAAGGCTTAACTCTTACCTGATTCTCATATTTGGCTAAACTTGTTCTTTGTTGACCGATGTAATTCTGGTCACCTTGACTCCACTCACAAATATTTTTTGTCTGAGCATTTCTAATATCTTTTTCTGTACAATCAATATTTTCAGCCCCACCTGCTTTAATTTCTAGTACAAACATTAGTTGAGAAGTTTTTATGTTAGCCTCTCCAAATGTTTCAAACAATTTTTGGTGCATACTTGTAACATGCCTATGGGACCTAAGAAATTGAGTTTCTGATGGTATAAGGAGTACATGACTATGTCCTTCTTTGAAATGCATGACATTCCATGTGCCATCTTTATTCTTAGTTACCCTAATGCGTGCTTGACAATCTTCTCTAATTATAAGATGATTTCTCTTTTTTCTTTTGTGGGGTATTTCTCCTTGTCGTTCATTTTCTCTTAAATGTCCTTCTTTAAAACACACAAACACTTGAGACCATAATTCTTTTGTTCTCCTATGATAATTTGTATTATGTTTACGTATACTAAATCCAGTTATTTTTAAATAACTACTGTACAAGTTGAGTGCATCGTCCAAACAACCAAATTGCAACAAATATTTTTAACCTGAAAACATAAGTACAATAAATCAAGGCAACAATTATGTGGTCAACAATTTTTATTTTCATTGTTTAGAAAAATTAATTGTTTTATTTAATCAGATGATTATAAATGTTGCCACTAAAGCCCATTAAAAATAAATTAATTCAACGTTAAAAAATAGCACACCTTCGGTCGCCGGGTGGGTGGCAGGCTGGTGGGGAAGGTGGCTAGGGGTGTCCAAGGGCGGCATTTTATAGGGCGGGAGGGCTGGGGGCGGGAATGAGAGGGGGGACAGGGGGCAGGGTGGGGGAAGGAATGCGGGAGTGGGGGGGAGGGCGGAGGGCGAGAAAGGTACGACCATGGGTGGGATAGGGTGGGGGGTAAGGATTTTGATTGTGTGGGGGGGGGGTTGGGTGGTTGGCGGTGGATCCACGGTGCTAGCTGGGGGCGGGGACCACGGCGGCGGGCGATGGCTGGGCGAGCGGAGGGGGTGGAGGGCGGGGCCGCTTGCAGGGGCAAGGTCGCGGCAGAGGCGAGGCCGCGGCTGCGGCAGGTGGTGGCACGGTCGCGGGCGGGAGGTCCAGTTCGGGCAGGTCGGGCGGGTAATCGGGTCTCAAATTTGAAAAAAAGCAAGATGAACGAGAGTGGCTGGATTTTGATACAACGACTCTCATTCAGCAGCACACCATAGCACTCCATATATATATATATATATATATATATATATATACACTAGTCATAGTATGTATTATTCAGCACGTACAATCACCATAGTAATGGGAGTACAATAATCAATAGAGATAAACAAAAAACAAAAAAATTCAATGATTAAATTTATTAAAAAAATATTTTCTAATGAATGATAAAAATAATAATAATAAACAAAACATTTGTTATATACATGATTAAATAAATAATAACACAAGTACACAAAAAATAAAGAGTAAAAGGTTTTTTGAACTTCTTTTAGAATAAATATCATAAATTTAAAAATAAAAACATATAAGAAAAAATAAGAATATTTAATTGAAGAAGCATTTAAAATAAAGAATATTGAAGAAATCGATTATAAAGATGATAAGAAAATGCATTAGAAAATAATAGATGATAAGGAATGGTAGACATGATTAAGAAAAAAGTTTAATAACAGTAATACACAAAAATAAAAAATCTGGCATTACTTTTTTAAACTTTAGATAGAACAAACTTAGTAAGTTTAATAAGGAAAATATATAAAAATTCTTTAAAATTTTTAACATGCAAGAACAAAATAATTAAAAAGAGTTGAAGAAGGTTTTTTTGAAAAAAAGGTTATTAAAAAAATGGTTTGCAAAGTTGATAAAAAAGGGTATACGTGAAATGATCTTAAAAAATCCTATCAAGAAGAAATCGTATGAAACAGAAACAATGAGATTTTTTTCTGAAAAAAATGAAATTGATCTTAAAAATCAGATGAATAGACACTATAAAATAATTAGTTTTTTTGACTTAGATGAAAGCATTTTTTTACCCTACAACTTTTGGTACGTTTCTCACAAATCATGGGTGCTGCTCGTAACTTCTCACCTAAATCTAAAAGAAAGAAGAAACGAGAAGAAGAATAGAAAGAGACGAAAAAAGGAAGGAACTTTAGCAGAGAAGTCGGGTAGTGAGTGTGAACGGCGCTTGCAAGTCGGATGGGAGTGTCAGCGGTGGAGAAATGGAGGAGTTGGGGAAGAAGAGAAGGAAATCCAAATTGAGGGGAGAAAATGGGGATGGACTGCCAGACGACCGCTTCCGACTGTCCTTTTTTCACTCTTAATCACATGTTGGATGATAAAAGCTTATCAAGCTAAATATTCACGTAAGGTTTATAAATTATATAAAAAATTCTTGCCATAAATTTTTTTTAAAGTGAATAAAATATAATATTTTTTAATACATATTCAGGTAAGATAATCTAATATATAAATTGGGATGTAATTATAATTTTTAACTTCAATTAATTATTTTAAAGTGATAATTTAAGTCTATTAATATATATTTGGGCCTGATTGTTGTCAAAATATTAAAATTTTCAAATAATTAGTTCTGCATCTAACACATATTAAACTAAAATCTAATATATAAATAACATGTATTTATAATTTTTAATTTTGATTAATTATTTTAAGTAGATTATTTAGGCCCATCAAATTATACTTAGATCATTACAAATAGTATGGAAAGAAGGCCTAAAAAAATACAATGTACTAAAATATAATTTGGGTATCCTTAAAAAATAACATTTTGGGCCTACTTATTGCTACGTTTTTTCCCCGGCAACTTGTGCAACGTTTCCCACAAGACAATGGCGGCTGCTGGTGAACTTCTCACGTTTCGGTATTTAGTCGGGAATTGCTGAATTATGAGACTTGTTTGGTCTTTATTTGGAATAGTTGAATTTTGAAACTTGTTTTGTAAGTATAATTTCTAGTTATTCAAAATTCAAGATATTAATCATTAGAGTTTTTTATGAAGAAAGAGGCGTTAGAGAACATATTTATGAAAATGAATTAGGGGAAAATGCTTATAATTAAGAAAATGGGATTTTATTGATTATAACAGACAGTTTGCCCTTTTGATCCCATGAGGCCAAGTGGGTTATAAGACTAATTACTTATCATTCAAATAAAGTACTATAATTTAAGAAATTTGAGAGAAATTTATTTATATTTAATATTATGTGTTAATTAACACATGCTAGAAGCTTAAATATAGTAATGTTCAAGAACAAAATGGCATGCACTAACCATAATTAGAACACACATCCGAAAGATAGAATGACGGCAGATAATATCATAGAGAACAAAAATGGTCAGGTGGGAACTTTGCCTCCATCATTCCTGACCAATATACCTTCAAGAATTGGCTGGGTGAAGATCAAGATAATACTGCTCACAATAACTTCCCCCATCATCAGATCACTACTTCTTTCTCTAACCATTCTCCAAACACCAACTGCTAAGCACATAACATTGGTTATGGCCACTGTAATGAGAGGTATTATCAGCAAACCCGTGCCTTGGAAATCAAATACACCCTTGGAGTATCTTTCTAACGTTCCCACTTCTGTTGTTTTGTTTGTTAATTCAAAATTTACTCGACCGATGCCAATGAACTTGAGGATGACACTCAAGCTTCCAAAGAAAAAGGCCGACACCACCTTCATCATCCAACATCTTTCTTCATACCACCATTGCTTGAAGAGCATCCCACTGATCAACGAGTCCCCTATACCCTGACCCACGTACATAATGTAATTCCCCAAGAAAACAATGAACCATGGACTCGAAACCTGCAAGCAAATGGCCAATTATATATGATCCTTAATTTGTGATTCTCAAGTGACAGAAAATGATACATGCATAGAATCAGTGCAAAATATTTCTAGCCACCCCGAAAATTTGGTTAGCCCCTACATCAGTGCACGAGTAAATATGCACATATAGTATATAGTAGATCAATGGTTTCTAATAATATATACAATAGCTAGGGAGAATGTTGTTACCTTGGGATATAACGAAATGCGATTAAAGAGGCAGATTGGATGCAGTAAAGCATAGAACAATAAGAGAGATTGGAGAGGCCAAAAAGCAATAGATGCGTAACAAAAGCTCTGAGGAATGGAAGTCCTGGTTGCCCCCAAGTAAGAGGACAGAAGCGTGAAAGAGCCACCTGCAATAGACCGGATGTACATCTCTTGTTCTGAACTAGTGTGTCTCGCATATTTATAGGAGCCGATCCCACGAAGGCGGGCCTTGAAGGGTTTAAGTAGACGGACTTCCAACCTCGGCAGTGCAAATTAAAGCCGGTGAAGTAGTCCTCCACTATACTGCCATATAGAAATCCAATCTGTGAGAGAGACCCAATATTTATTATGTCACTATTTGCTCATCACGAAGCTGCATCACCAAATGTTAATGTACTTTGATTAGCTTGGTCTAATGTACTGCGCCAGGCAATGAGTTTATTTTTACCTCTTGGCCCCATTTTGTATCGTTTTCATAAGCACAAGAAGCGAGAATGTGAGCCTCTGCTCTTGTTGAATCCTTTGTAGTTGCTTTGCTACCATCTTGATTCACAGGATCAGATGCAATCAGAAGAGGTGATGAACCAGATGTTTCCTTGATATGATCGATATTGTTGTTGTTCTTTCCGTCTGAAATATATTTACTTTTATAGATGATGAATATACTTACCATGAATCCAGTCTCCAATCCATTTTCATGTTGCTAATATATATGTATATAGGGCTAGAAAAATCAGATAATCAAGTAAGAACTCAAGCAGAAGTAGTTTTTGAAACCACCACCATTTTTATATCAAAACTCCAACATTTAGATATCTGTTAGAGGTTTTTTGTACTCACTTCCCGGTTTAGCTCCGTCCAAAGCAGAACGCTTTATGTAGAAGCCAGTGCCCGAAAGAATGGGCCCTTGGAGACCATCCATGCCCGGCCAGAACCTCTACACAAACCACAAAATGCCATTGTTACTCTCTATCTTTTTAACATGCATTACTTTTTTCCCCAACAGGAATCAAAGATAGTACGTAGAACATGGGACGTGTTGTATCAGAAATTGTTTGCTTGGAGAACATCTTAATTGAAATAAAATCTGGCATTAATACCTTACACGCGAATATGATTCCATTCCCATAGATGTCTTTAGTGCCAAGATTACCAAAAATCTGAGGGAACTGAACAAAAGCCAAGGTGGGAGATAGATCTGGGTCGAGATGGAAACACATAGCTTGCCTGGCCGAGGAAGGGTCGTTGCTACACATGTCGCAGTCCAGCATCAGTAAGTATGGAGCATTGCTCATTACGCCGGAGACCCTTAGCTGCAAAGAACAAAAAAAAACCTGATCTAATAAGTCTATTAATTATCATTATCATAGGGAATTAGAACACATAACATGAATCATAAAAAGTAAGAAGAGAGAACGTCAGGGCGATCATACCAAAACGTTGAGTGCACCGGCTTTGAAGTTGGGATGGACGAGTGTGTTTTTCTCTCGTGAAACATATACGAGCATGGGAATTTTTGTCTTATCATTGCGATGATGTTGATCAGTAGCGGTTTTGTCGCTAATCACCTGGGCTTATACATGATTACACCAGGTATTTAGGAATGTTAGTCATAGTCTTATTTGGATGCATCCATGCATTGAATTAATATTTGTTTACCTCGACCAAAGCTGGACGATCCGTCGAAGCCCTTCCACCATGCTCGAATGTATTGACACGCTTCTTGAATGCACCATAAAGGAACTACATGCAATGTTAAGAAAATGAATAACCATCACGTCTTATATTCCTTTGCTAGGCTACATTTGTTCGACTAGTACTTTCCTTATAATCGTTGTTAATTAGTCGGTCTATTTGTTCATTTAATCAATTCACGGTAAGGATCAATTATTAAGAACGCCACCCAAGGGACTCACAAGGGGATGCACATAGGAAAAAGAAAGGATAAAATAGGAAAAAAAGAAGAAAAAGAAGGGTTAAATGGAGAAAAAATGGCTCTCCCTTCTGTGTGCATACCCGTATGTGTCCTATCTGGCATTCCCAATTCCCAAGTCATGCTAAGGGTTACGATGTTAAAATTGCGACCAAACTTATGAAGTCTCTATAAGAAGCAATATATGTTCTCTTTTATATTTTACGAAGACTCATTTTATCAAATTAGATGTTACCCTTGAAACTTATATATAATTACTAATTCTCAAGAGAAATCAGCCCTAATTTGAAGAGCGGGAACCCCAAATCCAGATTTACAATATTCTTTGTTTAGTTTTACTACCTATAATTACCTAGCTAGCACCAATTTCGAATGATCTCAACATGATTTTGCCCTAATTTCGTCATTGTCAATTGGCATTAGAGTATTCACACTTTTTTTGCAGAGTATATAATCACGGAAGAGAGGATTGTTTACAAAATAAAGCATTAGGATACATTAAAAAAGAGTGATGCCCGACAAAAATGACAACTGTTCTCTTCGATAATAAACCATTCGTTCTAAATCATCTCCTATGATGAACCAAGAATTTGAAGTGGTTTTGTTGTATAATTTTTATGAACCAACGTTTATATATAGATTTAGTAAGAATTTGTTTGGGAAGTAATAAGCCCCTTTAATATTTTTTCATCAGTAAAGAATTCTTGATGTAAAAAGACAATTAATTATTCATTTGAAACAACAGGCCAAAAAATAATTTTTTTTACCCAAACTTTAAATATAATATACAATTGGCCATATAATCATGGTTATGTAAATATAAGGAAGTTGTCCAAATTAACCCATTCTTTTGACAATCAGCTGATTGATGGAATTAGCAAAATAAGTGTTGCAAGTTTTTTTGTGGGAGAGAGAATAAAATACATAGGAGATGGGCGAATTTCTTCTTAATTGTTTGTGTATTTGCATTATATATAAATATTTTTTGGGTTGATTTTTAAATAGAAGAAAGAATGGATCTGCACTTTTGGGAGAAAGGTGATTCTAACTTCCATCAAGAAGATTAAAATGCACAAATTTATATTTCCTTCATGTTTATCAATATTCTCGGCTTTAGATATTTGAATATTAGGTTGTCAAGATCTCAAGATGTATTAGGGTGGAGAGGTTTTTGAATTATATGTGGTATAAATTAATCGTGTGAAGCAAAACTTAGTTGCAACAAATGAAAGAATTTTTATAGATTTTCTTAATTAGTGGAGGATTATGCTATATGAGAAAACTTGGAGGACTAATTATTACACCATGATACTCAAGGAAAACATTTATCGACCTTGAGGAGTGGCCCTTTTACACTATTTTGCAACTTGTCTTTCGCCAAACTATAACAACAACTCATGAATATTTTAGTAACAAATATTTCAGATTGATCTTTATATATACAAGAATCACTTGAATAATTACAAGTGAGCGGTCGTTATTCAAGAATTATTTGTCAGGACCTTCTAATATTTATAGGACTAAATTAAGCTTATTTTTTTGCATGATGAAATATATATCTATTATAAATTAGGGAATTATATGCTATTATAAATTAATGAAATAACATTGAAATAAGATACAAATATATTTAGCTAAATCAAATAATTAAGAACATATTTGGTTTAATAAACAACTGCTCTGATTATTCTATGTGTTGTAAATTTGTAATTTATTTTTTTCTTTTATGTTGAAAAATGTCTGAAGACTTGCCATTGACATATTATGTTATTTAATCGAATATTAAAAAATTATGTTATCCATCAAGCTAGTGTATCTTAATGGGCCACTTCATAAATCATATGAGATCATTAATGACACTGTATATATCATATGATATCATGGATGATGGGCTCCATCATAAGCATTGGCTATGTCATGAGAACGACCCGCGACGCGTTCCCATATCAAACATTTAAGGTGTCCTAAAAATCATAAATGATCAAAACCCCAAGAAAAAACCCGGAGGGTGATGAGAATGTAGTCCCCATTCGCGTCTGGAATTATGGTCCTGGTGAGATGTAAAGCTAAGTAATGAAGTGTTACCTCTATCCTCTGTCTTTCTTGAATGAAATCATGGCCACAACCGATGTGTCCACCTTCCGGCGCCGAGAAATAGGCCTCCGGCGATCTAGCGACCACTCCGTGCTTCTTGCAGAAGGGCAGCCATGCGGTGGCGAAGGCGGCAACCTCTCGCATGGCGTTCAACGTAGCCGGCGACCCGCCATCGTCCGACAAGTAGACGGCCAGTTTCTCGGCTGGGTAGTCCATCGCCATGGCTGCGATGACCGTGTTCATCACCTCCACCACCGGCTCCTTCTCTGGGTCCGCCGTGCAGACAAAGACGTCGATGGTCGGCAGCGATTCGTCGGCTGGTAGCCTCTCCGGGAACACCTCCCGGGTGACGGGACGCCACCCAAAAGGCTTGGTGAGGAGCCAGCAAAAGGCGAAGGCGGCCTCGGCCGTGAAAGATACGACTCGGGCCAGCAGCACGGCGGAAGTGGAGGGAGAGAAAGCGGTGGTTGCTCGGTAGTAAAACATGGCGAGAAGCATGCAGGAGTGAAGAAGAGTGAGGGCTCTGTTGATGAAGGCGCGAGGTTGCTGCACCCATACCTTGTGGAGAGGATGCTGCTTCTCCTTTCATGGCCATTGGCCCTCTCTCTTCTCCTCTAAGGATTTGAGTGCTGGTGTACTACCGCAGGTGGCAGCTGTCAAATAAAAACTATCGTACACATGAGCAGGGTTTTATTTCTAACTTTAACTGGTGACAATCATTTAACTATATGTTCTTGCCTATAATAATTGCTTCGGATACATAAATATATACATTAGTCAAAGTATGTATTATTCCAAAAGATAGAATGACGGCAGATAGTATCATAGAGAACAAAAATGGTGAGGTGGGAACTTTGCCTTCATCATTCCTGACCAATATACCTTCAAGTATTGGCTGGGTGAAGATCAAGATAATACTGCTCACAGTAACTTCCCCCATCATCGGATCACTACTTCTTTCTCTAACCATTCTCCAAACACTAGATGAAATAATTAGTTTTTTTAACTAGATGAAAGCGTTTTTTTACCCTATAACTTTTGCTACGTTTCTCACAAGTCATAGATGCTGGTGGTAACTTCTCACCTAAACTTAAAAGAAAGAAGAAACCAGAAAAAAAATAGAAAGAGACAAAAAAGAAGGAACTTTAGCGTCATATAACAACGGAGAAGTCGGGTTGTAAGTATGAACAACACGTGCAAGTCGGATGGGAATGTTGGCGATGGAGAAATAGAGGAGTTGGGGAAGAAGAGAAGGAACTCCAAATTGAGGGGAGAAAATGGAGACAGACGGCTAGATGACCACTTCTCTCCATCCTCTTGTTTTTCACTCTCAATCGCATGGATAATAAACGTTTATTAAGATAAAGATTTGCGTAAGGTTCATAAATTATACAAAAATTTCTTCGTATAAATTTTTTTTAAAGTGAGTGAAATATAATATTTATTTAATATATATTGAGATAAGATCACCTAATATATAAATGAGGATGCAATTATAATTTGTAACTTCAGTTAACCATTTTGAAGTGACAATTTATATCTATTAATCTACATTTGGGCCGGATTGTTGCCGAAATGTTAAACTTCTTAAATAATTAGTTCTGCATCTAACACATTAAATTAAAATCTAATATATATATAACACGTATGGAAAGGAGACCTAAAAAAAGACAATGTACTAAAATACAATTTTGGTATCCTTTAAAAAATAACATTTTGTGCCTACTTATTGCCAACTTTTGCAACGTTTCCCACAAGTCCATGGGGGCTGCCGGAAAGCTTTTGAAACTTGTTTGGTCCTTATTTGGAATAGTTGAAATTTGAAACTTGTTTTGTAAGTATAATTTCTAGTCATTCAAAATTCAAGATATTAATCATTAGAGTTTTTTATGAAGAAAGAGGCGTTAGAGAACATATTTATGAAAATGAATTAGAGGAAAATGCTTATAATTAAGAAAATGGGATTTTATTGATTATAACAAACAGTTTGCCCTTTTGATCCCATGAGGCCAGGTTGGTTATAAGACTAATTACTAATCATTCAAATAAAGTACTATACTTTAAGAAATTTGAGAGAAATTTATTTATATTTAATATTATGTGTTAATTAAAACATGCTAGAAGCTTAAATATAGTAATGTTCAAGAACAAAATGGCATGCACTAACCATAATTAGAACACACATCCAAAAGATAGAATGACGGCAGATAATATCATAGAGAACAAAAATGGTGAGGTGGGAACTTTGCCTTCATCATTCCTGACCAATATACCTTCAAGTATTGGCTGGGTGAAGATCAAGATAATACTGCTCACAATAACTTCCCCCATCATCAGATCACTACTTCTTTCTCTAACCATTCTCCAAACACCAACTGCTAAGCACATAACATTGGTTATGGCCACTGTAATGAGAGGTATTATCAGCAAACCCGTGCCTTGGAAATCAAACACACCCTTGGAGTATCTTTCTAACGTTCCCACTTCTGTTGTTTTGTTTGTTAATTCAAAATTTACTTGGCCGATGCCAATGAACTTGAGGATGACACTCAAGCTTCCAAAGAAAAAGGCCGACACCACCTTCATCATCCAACATCTTTCTTCATACCACCATTGCTTGAAGAGCATCCCACTGATTCAACGAGTCCCCTATACCCTGACCCACGTACATAATGTAATTCCCCAAGAAAACAATGAACCATGGACTCGAAACCTGCAAGCAAATGGCCAATTATATATGATCCTTAATTTGTGTTTCTCAAGTGACAGAAAATGATACATGCATAGAATCAGTGCAAAATATTTCTAGCCACCCCGAAAATTTGGTTAGCCCCTACATCAGTGCACGAGTAAATATGCACATATAGTATATAGTAGATCAATGGTTGCTAATAATATATACAATAGCTAGGGAGAATGTTGTTACCTTGGGATATAATGAAATGCGATTAAAGAGGCAGATTGGATGCAGTAAAGCATAGAACAATAAGAGAGATTGGAGAGGCCAAAAAGCAATAGATGCGTAACAAAAGCTCTGAGGAATGGAAGTCCTGGTTGCCCCCCAAGTAAGAGGACAGAAGCGTGAAAGAGCCACCTGCAATAGACCGGATGTACATCTCTTGTTCTGAACTAGTGTGTCTCGCATATTTATAGGAGCCGATCCCACGAAGGCGGGCCTTGAAGGGTTTAAGTAGACGGACTTCCAACCTCGGCAGTGCAAATTAAAGCCGGTGCAGTAGTCCTCCACTATACTGCCATATAGAAATCCAATCTGTGAGAGAGACCCAATATTTATTATGTCACTATTTGCTCATCACGAAGCTTCATCACCAAATGTTAATGTACTTTGATTAGCTTGGCCTAATGTACTGCGCCAGGCAATGAGTTTATTTTTACCTCTTTGCCCCATTTTGTATCGTTTTCATAAGCACAAGAAGCGAGAATGTGAGCCTCTGCTCTTGTTGAATCCTTTGTAGTTGCTTTGCTACCATCTTGATTCACAGGATCAGATGCAATCAGAAGAGGTGATGAACCAGATGTTTCCTTGATATGATCGATATTGTTGTTGTTCTTTCCCTCTGAAATATATTTAACTTTATAGATGATGAATATACTTACCATGAATCCAGTCTCCAATCCATTTTCATGTTGCTAATATATATGTATATAGTGCTAGCAAAATCAGATGATCAAGTAAGAACTCAAGCAGAAGTAGTTTTTGAAACCACCACCATTTTTATATCAAAACTCCAACATTTAGATATCTGTTAGAGGTTTTTCGTACTCACTTCCCGGTTTAGCTCCGTCCAAAGCAGAACGCTTTATGTAGAAGCCAGTGCCCGAAAGCATGGGCCCTTGGAGACCATCCATGCCCGGCCAGAACCTCTACACAAACCACAAAATGCCATTGTTACTCTCTATCTTTTTAACATGCATTATTTTTTTCCCCAACAGGAATCAAAGATAGTACGTAGAACATGGGACGTGTTGTATCAGAAATTGTTTGCTTGGAGAACATCTTAATTGAAATAAAATCTGGCATTAATACCTTACACGCGAATATGATTCCATTCCCATAGATGTCTTTAGTGCCAAGATTACCAAAAATCTGAGGGAACTGAACAAAAGCCAAGGTGGGAGATAGATATGGGTCGAGATGGAAACACATAGCTTGCCTGGCCGAGGAAGGGTCGTTGCTACACATGTCGCAGTCCAGCATCAGTAAGTATGGAGCATTGCTCATTACGCCAGAGACCCTTAGCTGCAAAGAACAAAAAAAACCTGATCTAATACGTCTATTAATTATCATTATCATAGGGAATTAGAACACATAACATGAATCATAAAAGTAAGAAGAGAAGGTCATGGCGATCATACCAAAACGTTGAGTGCACCGGCTTTGAAGTTGTGATGGACGAGTGTGTTTTTCTCTCGTGAAACATATACGAGCATGGGAATTTTTGTCTTATCATTGCGATGATGTTGATCAGTAGCGGTCTTGTCGTTAATCACCTGAGCTTATACATGATTACACCAGGTATTTAGGAATGTTATTCATAGTCTTAATTTGGATGCATCCATGCATTGAATTAATATTTGTTTACCTCGACCAAAGCTGGACGATCCGTCGAAGCCCTTCCACCACGCTCGAATGCATTGACACGCTTCTTGAATGCACCATAAAGGAACTACATGTAATGTTAAGAAAATGAATAACCATCAAGTCTTATATTCCTTTGCTAGGCTACATTTGTTCGACTAGTACTTTCCTTATAAGCGTTGTTAATTAGTCGGTCTATTTGTTCATTTAATCAATTCACGGTAAGGATCAATTATTAAGAACGCCACCCAAGGGACTCACAAGGGGATGCACATACGAAAAAGAAAGGAAAAATAGGAAAAAAGAAGAAAAAGAAGGGTAAAATGGAGAAAAAACTGACTCTCCCTTCTGTGTGCATACCCGTATGTGTCCTATCTGGCATTCCCAAATCCCAAGTCATGCTAAGGGTTACGATGTTAACATTGAGACCAAACTTATGAAGTCTCTATAAGAAGCAATATATGTTCTCTTTTCTATTTTACGAAGACTCATTTTATCAAATTAGATGTTACCCATGAAACTTATATATAATTACTAATTCTCAAGAGAAATCAGCCCTAATTTGAAGAGCGGGAACCCCAAATCAAGATTTACAATATTCTTTGTTTAGTTTTACTACATATAATTACCTAGCTAGCACCAATTTCGAATGATCTCAACATGATTGTGCCCTGATTCCGTCATTGTCAATTGGTATTAGAGTATTCACACTTTTTTTGCAGAGTATATAATCACGGAAGAGAGGATTGTTTAGAAAATAAAGCACTAGGATACATTGAAAAAGAGTGATGCCCGACAAAAATGACAATTGTGCTCAATCCATTCGATAATAAACCATTTGTTCTAAATCATCTCCTATGATGAACCTAAGAATTTGAAGTGGTTTTGTTGTATAATTTTTATGAACCAACGTTTATATATAGATTTAGTAAGAATTTGTTTGGGAAGTAATAAGCCCCTTTAATATTTTTTCATCAGGAAAGAATTCTTGATGTAAAAAGACAATTAATTAATTCATTTGAAACAACAGGCCAAAAAATAATTTTTTTTACCCAAACTTTAAATATAATATACAATTGGCCATATAATCATGGTTATGTAAATAACTTTTTCACACTATTTAATTAGAAATATAAGGAAGTTGTCCAAACTAACCCATTATTTTGACAATCAGCTGATTGATGGAATTACCAACATAAGTGTTGCGAGTTTTTTGTGGGAGAGAGAATAAAATACATAGGAGATGGGCGAATTTCTTCTTAATTGTTTGTGTATTTGTCTTATATATAAATATTTTTTGGGTTGATTTTTAAATAGAAGAAAGAATGGATCTGCACTTTTGGGAGAAAGGTGATTCTAACTTCCATCACAGGAAGATTAAAATGCACAAATTTATATTTCCTTCATGTTTATCAATGTTCTTGGCTTTAGACATTTGAATATTAGGTTGTCAAGATATCAAGATGTGTTAGGGTGGAGAGGTTTCTGAATTATATGTGGTATAAATTAATCGTGTGAAGCGAAACTTAGTTGTAACAAATGAAAGAATTTTTATAGATCTTCTAAATTAGTCGAGGATTATGCTATATAAGAGAACTTGGAGGACTAATTATTACACCATGATACTCAAGGAAAGCATTTATCGACCTTGAGGAGTGGCCCTTTTACACTCTTTTGCAACTTGTCTTTCGCCAAACTATAACGACAACTCTTGAATATTTTAGTAACAAATATTTCAGATTGATCTTTATATATACAAGAATCACTTGAATAATTACAAGTGAGCGGTCGTTATTCAAGAATTATTTGTCAGGACCTTCTAATATTTATAGAAAATGACTAAATTAAGCTTATTTTTCTGCATGATGAAATATATATCTATTATAAATTAGGGAATTATATGCTATTATAAATTAATGAAATAACATTGAAATAAGATACAAATATATTTAGCTAAATCAAATAATTAAGAACATATTTGGTTTAATAAACAACTGCTCTGATTATTCTATGTGTTGTAAATTTGGAATATCTTTTTTCTTATATGTTGTAAATGTCTGATGACTTGACATTGACATATTATGTTATTTAATCGAATATTATAAAATTATGTTATCCATCAAGCTAGTGTATCTTAATGGGCCACTTCATAAATCATATGAGATCATGGATAATATGCATAATGACACTGTATATATCATATCATATCATGGATGATGGGCTCCATCATAGGCATTGGCTATGTCATGAGAACGACCCACGACGCGTTCCCATATCAAACATTTAAGGTGTCCTAGTCAACTCAGCTGAAGGAAGGTGCATGCCACATTTAAATATTTGACGGCAAGACTTGAAAAAAATGTTCAGGCCGGCTGGCATAAAATAGTATTAGTTTGAGCTTTTTGCTAAGAAAGAGAGAAATATTTTCAAACTCACTGGGTGCGGAAATTAGAGTGTATTTATAAAAATAATATTAGCATTATCCCAAATACTATCATTGAGTGAGGATTAATGGATGGAAAATATAAAAAAATGAACTCACAGCTGGCCGTCTTAGCTAGATCTGCCACCTCTAGACAAAACCGACAAATGGCCTGTAGACATCAAATTTGGCTGCATGCCCGTAACCTTCAAATGGTATCATTTAGGAGTCTTAAATCGCTGCTCTGGCCACAAGGCCTATAATTGCTTGCAAAGCTAGTTTTGGGTATGGTTGGTGTTAAGATATTTATTCATGGGCTGATCGGATAATTATGATTTATATATTATTCCAACGTATCTTAAGTGGCCTGTGACAATAGCCACTCTTTTTTTCTTTTTATAAGTTTATTTTTTAACTTTGTCAACAAAAATTAATTCGGATTGAATATTATATAAAATGAACGGATCAATTAATTTTTATTTAAACTAACTTGAATGGCAATATTATATTGTCATTGTGATAAATGTCCCCTTAACGATTGGTCATATAGAAAATAATTTTCACTTTTCTAATAAAAAACTAGCTAAGTCACCTATCCAATTTATTCGAAAAAATATCACTAGTTATTATTTTTGAATAAAATGAAGAATATTTAACATTAAAAAAATATCTGCTTTTAAAAGGAAATATTTTTATATAAATATTAAATTTAAGTTTAATTTTATGTTAAAAATACGTAATAATCTTAATTGCGTAGGTATTAATAAGTAAAAAAAGTAATTTAAGCAAAAGTCTAATAATTAAGGAGAATTTATTATTTTAAAGATTTTTAATATGGATAGGATAATACTTATATTGATAAATAAAATAAATAAATACATAAGTAAATAAAAATTCTAAATAAGTATGTATTTTTAAAGTAACAAACTTTAATTGATTAATATCAAGTATGAATATATTAAAACTTACCATTTTTCAAAATTTTTAATTTGGCTATATTTATACTTTAATAATTTTGTATAATAAAATTTTTAATTAAGTAAATATTAATGGGCCCTAAAAATCATAAATGATCAAAACTCATGAAAAACCCGGAGGGTGATGAGAATGTCGTCCCCATTCGCGTCTAGAATTATGGTCCTGGTGAGACGTAAAGCTAAGTAATGAAGTGTTACCTCTATCCTCTGTCTTTCTTGAATGAAATCATGGCCACAACCGATGTGTCCATCTTCCGGCGCCGAGAAATAGGCCTCCGGCGATCTAGCGACCACTCCGTGCTTCTTGCAGAAGGGCAGCCATGCGGTGGCGAAGGCGGCAACCTCTCGCATGGCGTTCAACGTCGCCGGCGACCCGCCATCGTCCGACAAGTAGACGGCCAGTTTCTCGGCTGGGTAGTCCATCGCCATGGCTGCGATGACCGTGTTCATCACCTCCACCACCGGCTCCTTCTCTGGGTCCGCCGTGCAGACAAAGACGTCGATGGCCGGCAGCGATTCGTCAGCTGGTAGCCTCTCCGGGAACACCTCCCGGGTGACCGGACGCCACCCAAAAGGCTGGCTGAGGAGCCAGCAAAAGGCGAAGGCGGCCTCGGCCGTGAAAGATACTGCTCGGGCCAGCAGCACGGCGGAAGTGGAGGGAGAGAAAGCGGTGGTAGCTCGGTAGTAAAACAAGGCGAGAAGCATGCAGGAGTGAAGAAGAGTGAGGGCTCTGTTGATGAAGGCGCGAGGTTGCTGCACCCATGCCTTGTGGAGAGGAGCTGCTTCACCTTTCATGGCCATTGGCCCTCTCTCTTCTCCTCTAAGGATTTGAATGCTGGTGTACTACCGCAGGTGGCAGCTGTCAAATAAAAACTATCGTACACATGAGCAGGCTTTTATTTCTAAAGCTAACTGGTGACAATCATTTAACTATATGTTCTAACGTATACTAATTGCTTCGGATACATAGATATATACATTAGTCATAGTATGTATTATCGCACGTACAACCATCATAGTAATGGGAGTACAATAATCAATAGAGATAAACAAAAAAAAATATTAATAATTAAATTTATTAAAAAAATATTTTCTAATGAATGATAAAAATAATAATAATAAACAAAACATTTGTTATATACATGATTAAATAAATAATAACACAAGTACATAAAAAATAAAAAGTAAAAGATTTTTTTAACTTCTTTTAGAATAAATATCATAAATTTAAAAATAAAAAATATAAGAAAAAATAAGAATATTTAATTGAAGAGGCATTTAAAATAAGAATATTGAAGAAATCGATTATAAAGATGATAAGAAAATGCATTAGAAAATAATAGATGATAAGGAATGGTAGACATGATTGAGAAAAAAGTTTAATAACAGTAATACACAAAAATAAAAAATCTGGCATTACTTTTTTTAAACTTTAGATAGAGCAAACTTAGTAAGTTTAATAAGGAAAATATATAAAAATTCTTTGAAATTTTTAACATGCAAGAACAAAATAATTATAAAGAGTTGAAGAAGGTTTTTTTAAAAAAGAAAAGGTTATTAAAAAAATGGTTTGCAAAGTTGATGAAAAAATGTTATACGTGAAATGATCTTAAAAAATCCTATCAAGAAGAAATCATGCGAAACAGAAACAATGAGATTTTTTTCTGAAAAAATAAAATTGATCTTAAGAATCAGATGAATAGACACTATAAATGTGGATGTAATTATAATTTTTAACTTTAGTTAACCATTTTAAAGTGACGACTTATGTCTATTAATCTACATTTGGGTCGGATTGTTGCTGAAATATTAAACTTCTCAAATAATTAGTTCTGCATCTAACACATATTAAATTAAATCTAATATATAAAAAACATGTATGGAAAGGAGACCTAAAAAAAGTACAATGTACTAAAATAAAATTTGGGTATCCTTAAAAAATAACATTTGGGGCCTACTTATTGCCAACTTTTACAACATTTCCTTCAAATCAATCGCGGCCGCTGGTAAACTTCTCACGTTATGGTCTTTAGTCGGGAATAACTGAATTTTGAAACTTGTTTGGTCTTTATTTGGAATAGTTGAATTTTGAAACTTGTTTGTAATTACAATTTCTAGTTATTCAAAATTCAAGATATAAATCATTAGAGTTTTTTATGAAGAAAGAGGCGTTAGAGAACATATTTATGAAAATGAATTAGGGGAAAATGCTTATAATTAAGAAAATGGGATTTTATTGATTATAACAAACAGTTTGCCCTTCTGATCCCATGAGGCCAAGTTGATTATAAGACTAATTACTTATCATTCAAATAAAGTACTATACTTTAAGAAATTTGAGAGAAATTTATTTATATTTAATATTATGTGTTAATTAACACATGCTAGAAGCTTAAATATAGTACTGTTCAAGAACAAAATGGCATGCACTAACCATAATTAGAACACACATCCAAAAGATAGAATGACGGCAGATAATATCATAGAGAACAAAAGTGGTGTGGTCGGAACTCTGCCTTCATCATTCCTGACCAATATACCTTCAAGTATTGGCTGGGTGAAGATCACGATAATACTGCTCACAATAACTTCCCCCATCATCAGATCACTACTTCTTTCTCTAACCATTCTCCAAACACCAACTGCTAAGCACATAACATTGGTTATGGCCACTGTAATGAGAGGTATTATCAGCAAACCCGTGCCTTGGAAATCAAACACACCCTTGGAGTATCTTTCTAACGTTCCCACTTCTGTTGTTTTGTTTGTTAATTCAAAATTTACTTGGCCGATGCCAATGAACTTGAGGATGACACTCAAGCTTCCAAAGAAAAAGGCCGACACCACCTTCATCATCCAACATCTTTCTTCATACCACCATTGCTTGAAGAGCATCCCACTGATCAACGAGTCCCCTATACCCTGACCCACGTACATAACGTAATTCCCCAAGAAAACAAGGAACCATGGACTCGAAACCTGCAAGCAAATGGCCTATTATATATGATCCTTAATTTGTGTTTCTCAAGTAACAGAAAATGATACATGCATAGAATCAGTGCAAAATATTTCTAGCCAACCCGAAAATTTGGTTAGCCCCTACATCAGTGCACGAGTAAATTGCACATATAGTATATAGTAGATCAATGGTTGCTAATAATATATACAATAGCTAGGGAGAATGTTGTTACCTTGGGATATAATGAAATGCGATTAAAGAGGCAGATTGGATGCAGTAAAGCATAGAACAATAAGAGAGATTGGAGAGGCCAAAAAGCAATAGATGCGTAACAAAAGCTCTGAGGAATGGAAGTCCTGGTTGCTCCCCAAGTAAGAGGACAGAAGCGTGAAAGAGCCACCTGCAATAGACCGGACATCCATCTCTTGTTCTGAACTAGTGTGTCTCGCATATTTATAGGAGCCGATCCCACGAAGGCGGGCCTTGAAGGGTTTAAGTAGACGGACTTCCAACCTCGGCAGTGCAAATTAAAGCCGGTGAAGTAGTCCTCCACTAAACTGCCATATAGAAATCCAATCTGTGAGAGAGACCCAATATTTATTATGTCACTATTTGTTCATCACGAAGCTTCATCACCAAATGTTAATGTACTTTGATTAGCTTGGCCTAATGTACTGCGCCAGGCAATGAGTTTATTTTTACCTCTTGGCCCCATTTTGTGTCGTTTTCATAAGCACAAGTTGCGAGAATGTGAGCCTCTGCTCTTGTTGAATCCTTTGTAGTTGCTTTGCTACCATCTTGATTCACAGGATCAGATGCAATCAGAAGAGGTGATGAACCAGATGCTTCCTTGATATGATGGATATTGTTGTTGTTCTTTCCCTCTGAAATATATTACATTAATAGATTATGAATACACTAACCATGAATCCAGTCTCCAATCCACTGTCATGTTGCTAATGTATATGTATATAGTGCTAGCAAAATCAGATGATCAAGTATATTATAAGAACTCAAGCAGAAGTAGTGTTTGAAACCACCACCATTTTTATATCAAAACTCCAACATTTAGATATCTGTGAGAGGTTTTTTGTACTCACTTCCCGGTTTAGCTCCGTCCAAAGCAGAACGCTTTATGTAGAAGCCAGTGCCCGAAAGAATGGGCCCTTGGAGACCATCCATGCCCGGCCAGAACCTCTACACAAACCACAAAATGCCATTATTACTCTCTATCTTTTTAACATGCATCATTTTCTTCACCAACAGGAATCAAAGATAGTACGTAGAACATGGGACGTGTTGTATCAGAAATTGTTTGCTTAGAGAACATCTTAATTGAAATAAAATCTGGCATTAATACCTTAAACGCGAATATGATTCCATTCCCATAGATGTCTTTAGTGCCAAGGTTACCAAAAATCTGAGGGAACTGGACAAAAGCCAAGGTGGGAGATAGATCATGGGTCGAGATGGAAACACATAGCTTGCCTGGCCGAGGAAGGGTCGTTGCTACACATGTCGCAGTCCAGCATCAGTAAGTATGGAGCATTGCTCATTACGCCAGAGACCCTTAGCTGCAAAGAACAAAAAAAACTGATCTAATACGTCTATTATTTATCATTATCATAGGGAATTAGAACACATAACATGAATCATAAAAGTAAGAAGAGAAGGTCATGGCGATCATACCAAAACGTTGAGTGCACCGGCTTTGAAGTTGTGATGGACGAGTGTGTTTTTCTCTCGTGAAACATATACGAGCATGGGAATTTTTGTCTTATCATTGCGATGATGTTGATCAGTAGCGGTCTTGTCGTTAATCACCTGAGCTTATACATGATTACACCAGGTATTTAGGAATGTTATTCATAGTCTTAATTTGGATGCATCCATGCATTGAATTAATATTTGTTTACCTCGACCAAAGCTGGACGATCCGTCGAAGCCCTTCCACCACGCTCGAATGCATTGACACGCTTCTTGAATGCACCATAAAGGAACTACATGTAATGTTAAGAAAATGAATAACCATCAAGTCTCATATTCCTTTGCTAGTCTACATTTGCTCGACTAGTACTTTCCTTATAAGCGTTGTTAATTAGTCGGTCTATTTGTTCATTTAATCCATTCACGGTGAGGATCAATTATTAAGAACGCCACCCGAGGGACTCACAAGGGGATGCACATACGAAAAAGAAAGGCAAAATAGGAGAAAAGAAGAAAAAGAAGGATAAAATGGAGAAAAAATGACTCCTTTCTGTGTGCATACCCGTATGTGTCCTCCTATCAGGCATTCCCAATTCCCAAGTCATGCTAAGGGTTACGACGTCAACTTGAGACCAAACGTAGGAAGTCTCTATAAGCAATATATGTTCTCTTTTCTATTTTACGAAGAATCATTTTATAAAATTAGATGTTATCCATGAGACTTATATATAATTACTAATTCTCAACATGTTTTTGCCCTGATTCCGTCATTGTCAATTGGTATTAGAGTACTCACTCTTTTTAGAGTACTCACTCTTTTTTTTTGCAGACTATATAACCACACAAGAGAGGATTGTTTAGAAAAAAGTGATGCCCGACAAAAATGACAATTGTGCTCAATCCATTTGATAATAAACCATTTGTTTTAAGTCATCTCCTGCGATGAGCTAAGAATTCATAGTAGTTTTGTTGTATATTTTTTATGAACCAATGTTTATGTATAGATTTAGTAAGAATTTGTTTTGGAAGTAATAAGCCCCTTTAATATTTTTTCATCAAGAAAGAATTATTGATGTAAAAGGACACTTAATTAATTCATTTGAAACCAAAGGCCAAAAAATAATTTTTTTCAGCCAAACTTTAAATATAATATACAATTAGTCATATAATCGTGGTTATATAGATAACTTTTTCACACTCTATTTAATTAGAAATATAAGGAAGTGGTCCAAACTAACCCATTATTTTGACAATCAGCTTATTGATGGAATTACCAACATAAGTGTTGCGAGTTTTTTTGTGGGAGATAGAATAAAATGCTTAGGAGGTGGCCGAATTTCCTCTTACTTGTTTGTGTATTTATCTTATGTATAAATCTTTTTTGGATTGATTTTTCAATAGAAGAAAGAATGGATCTGCACTTTTGGGGAAAGATAATTCTAACTTCCATCATAACAAGAAGATTAAAATGCACAAATTTATATTTCCCTCATGTTTATGAATGTTCTTGGGTTTAGATATTAGAATATAAGGTTGTCAAGATATCAAGATATGTTAGGGTGGAGAGGTTTCTAAATTATATGTGGTATAAATTAATCTTGTTAAGCGGAACTTAGTTGTAACAAATGAAAGAATTTTTATAAAACTTATGAATTAGTGGAGGATTATGCTATATAAGAGAACTTGGAGGACTAATTATTACACCATGATACTTAAGGAAAGCATTTATCGAACTTGGAGGAGTGGCCGTTTTACACTCTTTTGCAACTTGTCTTTCGCCAAACTATAACGACAACTCTTTGAATATTTTAGCAACAAATATTTTAGTTTGATCTTCATATATACAAGAATCACTTGAATAATTACAAATGAGCAGTTATTCAAGAATTATTTGTTAGGACCTCCTAATATTTATAGAAAATGACTACATTAAGCTTATTTTTCTGCATGATGAAACATATATCTATTATAAATTCGAGAATTATATGCTATTATAAATTAATGAAATAACATTGAAATAAGATACAAATATATTTAGCTAAATCAAATAATTAAGAACATATTTGGTTTAATAAACAACTGCTCTGATTATTCTATGTGTTGTAAATTTGGAATATCTTTTTTCTTATATGTTGTAAATGTCTGATGACTTGACATTGACATATTATGTTATTTAATCGAATATTATAAAATTATGTTATCCATCCAGCTAGTGTATCTTAATGGGCCACTTCATAAATCATATGAGATCATGGATGATGTGCTTAATGACACTGTATATATCATATATTATCATGGATGATGGACTCCATCATAAGCATTGGCTATGTCAAGAGAACGACCCCCGACGCGTTCCCATATCAAACATTTAAGGTGTCCTACTCGACTCAGCTAACGAAGGCGCATGCAACATTTAAATATTTGACGGCAAGACTTGAAAAAAATTTCAGGCCGGCTAGCATAAAATAGTATTAGTTTGAGCTTTTTGCTTAGAAAAGGAGAGATATTTTCAAACTCACTGGGTGCGGAAATTAGAGTGTATTTATAAAAATAATATTAGCATTATCCTAAATACTATCATTGAGTGAGGGTTAATGGACGGAAAATATAAAAAGTAAACTCACAGTGATTATATCTGGCTGCCTTAGCTAGATCTGGCCACCTCTAGACAAAAAAGACAAACGGCCTGTACACAATCAAATTTGGCTGCATGCCCGAAACCTTCAGTTGGTCTCATTTAGGAGTCTTAAATCGCTGCTCTGGCCACAAGGCCTATAATTGCTTGCAAAGCTAGTTTTGGGTATGCTTGGTGTCAAGATATTTATTCATGGGCTGATCGGATATTTATAATTTATATATTATTCCTAGTGACAATAGCCACTCTTTTTTTTCTTTTTGTAAGTTTATTTTTTAACTTTGTTAACAAAAATTAGGTGTTATATAAAATGAACGGATCAATTAATTTTATTTAAACTAACTTGGATGGCAATATTATATTGTCATTCTGATAAATGCCCCCTTAACGATTGGTAATATAGAAAATAATTTTCACTTTTCTAATAATAAACTAGTTAAGTCACCTATCCAACTTATTCTAAAAAATATCACTGGTTATTATTTTTGAATAAAATGAAGAATATTTAACATTAAAAAAATATCTGCTTTTAAAAGGAAATATTTTTATATAAATATTAAATTTAAGTTTAATTTTATGTTAAAAATACGTAATAATCTTAATTGAGTAGGTATTAATAAGTAAAAAAAGTAATTTAAGTAAAAGTCTAATAATTAAGGAGAATTTATTATTTTAAAGATTTTTAATTTGGATAGGATAATACTTATATTGATAAATAAAATAAATAAATACATAAGTAAATAAAAATTCTAAATAAGTATGTATTTTTAAAGTAACAAATTTTAATTGATTAATATCTAAGTATGAATATATTAAAACTTACCATTTTTCAAAAATTTTAATTTGGCTATATTTATATTTTAATAGTTTTGTATAATAAAATTTTTAATTAAGTAAATATTAATAGGCCCTAAAAATCATAAATGATCAAAACGTCAAGAAAAATCCGGAGGGTGATGAGAATGTGGTCCCCATTCGCGTCTAGAATTATGTTCCTGGTGAGATGTAAAGCTAAGTAATGAAGTGTTACCTCTATCCTCTGTCTTTCTTGAATGAAATCATGGCCACAACCGATGTGTCCATCTTCCGGCGCCGAGAAATAGGCCTCCGGCGATCTAGCGACCACTCCGTGCTTCTTGCAGAAGGGCAGCCATGAGGTGGCGAAGGCGGCAACCTCTCGCATGGCGTTCAACGTTGCCGGCGACCCGCCATCGTCCGACAAGTAGACGGCCAGTTTCTCGGCTGGGTAGTCCATCGCCATGGCTGCGATGACCGTGTTCATCACCTCCACCACCGGCTCCTTCTCTGGGTCTGCCGTGCAGACAAAGACGTCGATGGCCGGCAGCGATTCGTCCGCTGGTAGCCTCTCCGGGAACACCTCCCGGGTGACGGGACGCCACCCAAAAGGCTGGCTGAGGAGCCAGCAAAAGGCGAAGGCGGCCTCGGCCGTGAAAGATACTGCTCGGGCCAGCAGCACGGCGGAAGTGGAGGGAGAGAAAGCGGTGGTTGCTCGGTAGTAAAACATGGCGAGAAGCATGCAGGAGTGAAGAAGAGAGAGGGCTCTGTTGATGAAGGCGCGAGGTTGCTGCACCCATGCCTTGTGGAGAGGAGCTGCTACCCCTTTCTTGGCCATTGGCCCTCTCTCTTCTCCTCTAAGGATTTGACTGCTGGTGTACTACCGCTGGTGGCAGCTGTCAAATAAAAACTATTGTATGCAAGAGCAGGCTTTTATTTCTAAAGTTTCCAAGCTTAAATGGGGACAATATTGTTTAGGCTTTTACGCCATGTTACGATAGCATTTAACTATATATATATGTATATATATGAGAGAGAGAGAAGGATGTTTGGGTGAGCAAGAGGCGGAGAAGAAACTCTGCAACAAACTTTTTCCACAACCGTTGGATATACGATCTATGTTATAAAGCCTAACGCACAAATTTTTTCCTAACCCTAATTCATATGCGACCAACTTTGCCCTTGTCACCACGTTGCTGACCAGTGTCCTCCAGTGCCATCTGTCCCCCACCGTCGCCCTCTTGGTGGGTTGCCACCGTCATCGAGTGCCGTGCAGTCCCCGGTGCCATCCCGCCCCTGGCGCCGTCTTAGTCGGTAGCCACCGTTGTCGAGCGCCCACTTGGTTTGAAGTTCGATTATGGCTGTTGGTGGTGCTACTAATTAGTTGACACCCATTTTTTCTGATTGATGAAACTCGCTCAAATAGTAGTTCTTTGGATCCTACTCCTTTTCATTTTTTTCTTGAATCTTCCCAAATTTATCTTATTGGAAAGAATTTTGATCGATGGGATTCCATTTAATCCTTTGTACATTTTTTTGTTTAATCTATCTGTGTTTATGCTTTTTCCCACAGATCTTCAACGTAGTTCCTTGGAAGTGGGCAATTGTGTGCATGAGTTTGTGATGGGAGACAAGTTTCATCCTCAGAGCGAGGAGATCGACCAGAAGCTAGAGGAGGTGTTCGGGGAAGCTCAAGCTTGAAGGGTATGCGGCTCATACCTCCAGAGTGTTGGCCGACATTGAAGAGGAGAAGTTGGCCACCCCACTGGGAGCTCCATCAGAGTAATCAAGAATATTAGGGTTTGTGCCGATCGACACTTGGCTATCAAGCTCACTAGCAAGATTTATGGGCAAGAGATCATAGTGAGGGACCTTAGTCGATTTCACCATTTCAAAGATGCGTTTTGTTCTTGTAATGATTATTGGTGAGTTCTTTAGTGTAGTATTGTTTATTCATTTAACAAGGTCAAATGTTTGACAAGAGGGATCAAATTTTGGAGTACATGTAGGAACTATCATCACATGTTCTTAATTTGGCAGCAAACTTTCAGGAAAAAAAAATGGTCATAATAGTGATTGTAGGAAAAAGAGTTATAAGATGATTTACAGCGTGTGATTTCTGAAATCTGCAGGCCACAAATTCCACATTAAGCCATGTGAATATCGTAGTTCAGAATAGGGCAAAAGAATTATTTCCGTCTTATAAAGGAACTCACACCAAATTTACAGATTGTTATGATCTTGAGAATGACAAGATCATACCGATCCATTAAAGGCAAAATTACAATGTCACCAAAAAAATCTGATTCTATTTTCAGAACTCTTCCTAAACAAGTCTTGTTCTTTGCTCTTTCATGAACGAGACTCTTCCTACCTGCCATCATATTCAGAAAATTAGTTTGAAGGGATAGAATCCCAACAAAATGATGTACAGGGCCTTTCGGCAGTGGATGAGACTTCCATTTATCTGACATTTCAAGCACTTGATAGCAAGAGAGACTAGGATGAGAAACTGGTAAGGCACTTGCATAAATTAAATGCACATAAACATTGCCCTTAACTACCAAGCTTGCATCTTCCCGTGTAAATCCCTGCCAAAAGAACAAGAGAATTGACTCACTAACTCAAGTTTATCCTTGGCCACTTAGATAAGCAAACAAAAAAATGCAAAAATAAGACCACTGCAAGCAAAGTAAAAATTAAAAATTATGAGTGCAAAATACCACTGCAATCAAAGTAAAAATTCTCAGCGCATAATACCAATGTAGGTACATAATTTTACCCTCCTCCTTCCTTCAAATTAATAATACAGTTGTACATATACTTCAATCCATCATCCTAACCAACAACATTATAAATTCGTTACCAAAATTCATCATTAATTCAACCAACAAAGAAATTGTACATACACTTCAATCCATCATCCTAACCAACAACATTATCAATTCGTTACCAAAATTCATCATTAATTCAACCAACAAAGAAATTGTACATACACTTCAATCCATCATCCTAATCAGCAAGATTATCAATTTGTTACCAAAATTCATCATTTAATTCAACCAACAAAGAATTTGTACATACACTTCAATCCATCATCCTAATCAACAACATTATCAATTTGTTACCGAAATTCATCATTTAATTCAACCAGCAAAGAAATTTTTATTCTTTAAAAAAACCAACTATACCTTATAAAAGCTCCATTAATGTGGACGAAGAAGAGCTCCAATGCTGCCAATCGGTGGGTGTCAGAGATAGGTGGACGAAGAAAAGCACTATCTAATTCACCACTGCTTGGAAGAAACAAAACAAATGAAAAGAGGGCTCACAATCTTGGATGGAAGAGAATTGATTCTGATAACCAGATCAACCTGTGCGTATGTGGATCCCAATTGCAATAACCAAAATATTAAGAATGCAAAAGAAGATGACAGAGTGAACAAGAATGGATAAACCGCTGGTAGCCATGTTGCCGAATTCAACTGCTCTAAACCTCCCGGGCATCTAAAAGAGGAGCCCTTACCCCGCCTACCATTTCCTCTTCCACTCCTTCTTATATATCTTCAAACCAAGACAAACCAAGCCGGTTTTTGGAGAAGAAGGAGAAAGGGGAGAAGACGGTCATGGGGAGTCAGGAGTCGACGGCAGCGGCGGGGGCTGAAACAGCGCCGGCGATGCTGGTACTGCAATAAGGCCGACTTCTTCCCGAAGGAGTCATTTCAGAGCTGGGCCAACTACAGCCGGCCCTGCACGAGACCATCCCCCGACTCAAGGACCACCTCCTCACCCGCTCCCTCGACCAGCGGGTCCAAGGGGCCGAGACCGAGGATAGCGGACGGTGCGGAGAGGCGGCGGTGGCAAGGTGAAGAGGCGCGATGGGAGACGGCAGAGGCAATGGAGAGGCATCAAGCTCTGGCAGCAACGATGGAGAGGTGGTGTGAAGTGGCGAGGGAAAGCTTTGGGGTTTTGATCGTGGCCGTCCCGATGAACGGACGGCCACGATGAAGATGGCGTAGGTAAAGATTTCCTGCCTTTGGCGCGGGAAATCTTTACCTATATATATATATATATATATATAGCCCAGGTATATACCTGCGCTGCAGCACAGGCACACTATCTGTGCTTGAAATTAAATCCAGCTGTTGAAAAATCATCTGACGATTAAAAAACAATAAAAAATCTCTGTTTTCGATTTCCCTCGTTTTCGATCTCCCTCCCCTTAGCTGCCCTGCCGCCACACCTCCTGCCGCCCCGCGGCCGCGTCGAGCACAGCTCCACCAACACCATCTTCCAAAACTCCGATCTCACTTCCACACCACCGACGACCCCACCCACTTCGATGTCGCGCTGCCTACGAAGCTCGCCGACTTTGACGTCATGCATCGCCTCCGCTCCACCACCGCGTCCTTTACCCGCTGAGGGTGGCCACGACCGACGACATTGGTCTTTTGGAGTGGGGGAGGGTGTACATTGGCAGGAGTTGTGCTTCTCGACATTGCCTTTGTAACATGGTTTGTTCTCCTGTTTTCTTCGTTTTCGCTTAAGACTTTGCTTTGAGATTGGTCGTTAATAGAATGTTGTGTTGCTTCTAGCTAGTAGTGGTGGTTGATTATTTTCAATTAATAGTGGCACTAGATTGGCAATCATATGGTTGATTTGGAATGGAAATCAATTTTGAAGTGTTATTAAGATTGGTAGGACTTTGCTGGATGCGTCGCACTTGTTTGTTGGATTGCCAAAGAAGTGAATGCTACAATTCCTATGAATTATCAACTTTCGTGTTACTATATGTCTTCTGTGCTTCAGCATTCCCTTTTACTCTTTTGATGAATTTTCTCTTCAACATTCTGATTTATTTGTCGAAATCTATCAGCTGATTGAGACTTCCACTGGCTTGGCAGAAGTATATTAGCTTGTCATCTTGAAGAGAATTTATTAGAAGTATTTTGGGATTCAACATATTGTTGACAATGATGCATGATTTGTTGCAGCTGCATTTGGTTTGGGACTGGTGGAAATGGGTAATGGAACTCCTGAAGGTTGGATTTAAGAAGCTGTGCGCCTTTAGTTTGATTTTCTAGACTGGCATTTTGCATCTGGAATTTGTTCTACAGCTTGGTAATTTGACATTGCTCGGGCATATGAGATTGAAGAGAATTTCTACTGGATTCAATCTCATAATCAGTCATATCCTAACTATCAACTGGGGACAGCAGCTGTGATTGTCCCGGCGTATTGTAGTTTTTCACAAGCAAGGGATGCTGCTGATTATGTTGCTTTTGAGTTTGATGTTGCATAAATTGTGAGTATGGTTGCTGCTGAATTTTCTGTTCTTGAGACTGCATCTGTTCCTAAGATTGTTGATGGTGGGAATGTGTTCACGATTCGATGTCTTGATATCTTTTATTTTCTTGTTACTCTTTGCTAGGATGTTCACTAGCTGGCCTTGTAAATGCAGTTCTAGCCCCCACCCAGACCGTCTCCCTGTAAATGCAAGCAGGCGAGCAGAGCACGAAGTTGTAGCAAGATCGGGGAAGGCTAGCTCACAAATAATTGATGCACATCTCTTACCAGATAGAACTATGCTTGCTTATGTTATGGATGACGTAGTGTATATCCGAAGTTTGTTGCACGGTGAATCGGAATTGGTCACACCTGGAGCTAAAAAAATTCCAAGGTAAGAACATTATCAAACTTCTTATTCCTTTGAATGTACCGTCTTCTTGAAGTTTGTGCTTTGCAGTTTGTTCCACAACTAGACAATGTAAAGGTAATTCTATGATGTAAATGCATGACACTAGACAAAATTGTCCGTATCTTTAACTTAGCATGCCATTGTGTTTAGACTATTTTGCATGCCATAACCTATACCAATGTCTTTTGATTTTGAACTGCGTACTGCTGAAAAATTTATCGACTGTAGTGTATTTTTCAGGTCTAATCTATGTTGTCTTTTTTCTTTCAGACTTATGGCCTTGTTATATAGACAAAATTATCAGTATCTTTCCGACTTTTTTCTAATCTATGTTGTCTTTTTTTCTTTCTAATCTGTGTTATCATCCTGGATAGAGTTAGATCACTAATTGGGACATGGTACTCTGGTGTATGCGCATGAATGCGTGCATGCTTTCGGACAATTCTAAACTAAACTCGATCCTCCCAATTTGTGCTAAATCGAATCCTTGGAGCTGCTTTCATAACCTGAGAAGAAAAGCATTGATAAATTGAATCCCAATATGTTTTTCATTAAATTAAATTGTTATGGATCTTTAGCTTAAAATTGGCAGAGCACTCAAGAAATGCTTGAGGGATGGTGGTTCGAATCCATCAAGATCCTACTTAGTAAATATTTGATAAAAGTTTGAGACGTTGTAATTATGTAAAAAAATAAAAAATTGTATGATTTATCATGGTTGTGTTCAAAGTAGCATATATATAATATTAAAAATAATATAAATAGACAAAAATATATCATCGTCATTCAATAACATTACAGAAGATTAAAATCTACAAAATGCACAAAAAATACAATGACAATGTTTCCCCACATCTACAACTATACATTATATAAGCCCACAAAATCCTATTATATGGAATCATTGTTACAATTGCTATGAATATTTTTACATGTTGTAGAATAATGACCTCTCTCATTACAAAGACTACACATCCGTTTTTTGTTTGAGCTTGAGCAACTTCGTATCCAGCCTTCAATCTGTGACTATTCTTGGGACGACCTTTAGTACGCAACTGAGAGGGGTCACGTACTACTATTTGGGGAATATGCTCCATTGAAGTTGTAATTTGTCTCTCAACAGACTCGTTACTTGCTTGTACTCTCAATGAAGATGAAGTCCCAATTGCATCAAGCTTTTCAACCAAATTTTCTAAAAGTGGTAATGCAAACTGATATCGCTCATCTGAACTTGTTCCCAAATCTTGTAATCGGATAGTCATATTCCAAAATCTCCATATTTGCAATGGGGTAAGTGGACTTGTAGAGGAATGAATGACAAAGCAATAGACAAATGAAGCCATACCAAGACAACAGAACATATCAACAAGCAAAGGCTAAAAGGCATGGTCTATACAAAGAAGAAGAAGAATTCCCTGCAAGTCGTCGTAATCGATAAGAACAAGAAACAAATCAAGATGTTGAAAAGCCATCGAGAAGTCGGAATATGACTTTCAATTCCCCACCAAAACGATTGACATTGCAACCTCCAAAAAGGTAAATCTCCACAAATTGTTCAAACAAGCAATTGCTAAGGGTTTGGATTAAAACAAAAAGAAAAAAAATGCATGACGATCTTTCGAATCAAAGAAAATTGTAGTTTCAAAATACATTTTTTATCTTAACCATCTGCGTAGAAAAGTTGCCCTGCCATCACCCTTTCCTTCCCCCCCCCCTCTGTTTTGCCACGCCACCCACCGCCTCGCCGCCGTCCGCCGGTGAGGAGACGGTTGCCAGCAGAATGAAAGCGGGAGGCAACGCCTTGGGAGTCCGGTGAGGCAATGGTTGCCGGCAAATCCACTGTTGTCATCGCATCGATCAAAGCTGCAGGTGTTACGATGCTGCCGAAGCACGAAAGCCTTGGGTTTCCATCCTGCCGAACGTTAAATTAAGTCATACACCAAAAACGGGAAAAAAACACACTCAAACTCATAACTCTCACAGCCCAACATAGACACCCCACTTTCTCCACCTGATCAAACAATACTCTGTACACATTAAGATCATGGTACAAGGTCTGCCCTTTACTGCTGCAATATTCCAAAGCCTGAGCTATGTACAGAGCAACCTCAACCTCATCGCTTATTTCATATGCTGAGTCTCCCCTACAATAAAGAAGCAAGTACATCAATCAGATACATCAATAGGAATAATTTATCTCCACCAATGATCAGAACAAATAACTTAATCCCAAACAAGAACTATCTGTAATATTGCAAAAACAATGATGATGTCCAACCTTCTATGATTAAAACAAATAATACAAATTTCAAACACGAATTAGCTTTACCGCTTTACTGCACTAAAATTTCCAACAATATTAAAATGGGTAAAAACGAAAAAATTCTCTCCTCTAAAATCAAAAGAATGAACCAAATCTCAAACATAAACTAGCTCTTTCACTACGCCAAAGAGTATTAATTTCCACTTCTATATTATTTAAACAAATAACAAATAATTTCAAACAGGAATTAGCTATACTTCTTTACTACACTAAAAATTCCCAAAATATAGCCATAAAATAGGTTAAAAAAAAGTTATCTCCCCAACAATCAGAACACAACAAAATCTCAAACGTAAACTAGCTCTTACACTCCAACAAAGTGTGTTACCTTCAATTTCTATGTGCTAAAAAACAAATAAAAAAATCCCAACAGAAATTAGCAATACAGCACAAAAATTTCAAAAAGCAGAACCATAAGTTGTTTATCAAAAAACAACTCATTCCCTTCATATCAAGGAGGTTCAATGTTTGAGATTTTGCTAGCTTCAACAAGGTAACAATGTTGATACTTACAAAACCATATAGAAGATTTTATAGAGGCCACAATAGACAGTAATAACAAGACAGACAAAAGAACAAATTTTCAGAATACCACCAACAAATTTAGCTGCTATGAAGCAGAAAACAAAACATAGCAATAACATATAACCATGAAAGGGCGCTGCTTGGGATCAAAGAAGAAGCCTTGGCCAAAGGGGAGGGTTGTAAGTCGTGCTCGTGGAGGAACTCCCGTCGTTGAAAATGACCAAGGCGCCTGCCTCACGAGCTCCTCCAACAAATCCCGATGCTGCTGTCGGCCTCGATTACGATCATCCTCTGCATCGCCAGGTCGAGCACTGGAATCCGAAGCCGACGCCTCCCGCCTTCATCCCGCTGGCAGTGCTACGCGGCGTCCCAAGAACAGAGGAAAGGGGAAACAGAGAACTGTGGTCTGCGGCACGAGAAAGCTGCAGCTTTGATCGAGGTGATGGCAACGGTGGACTCACCAGCAACCGCCTTCTCACCGGAATCCGAAGCCGACGCCTCCTACCTTCATCCCGCTGTGTGGCTGTGTGCTGCGCGGGAAGAACGAACTGGTTGTGGCCTAAGCGGCGTTGAGGGACCAGAGCAAGGATTGGGGGGCGGGGTTGTTTTGCAGCCGTTGGATAGAATCCAACGGCCGGAATGAAACTCAAGCACAGGTCAAGTTACCTGTGCTTCAGCACAGAAACATTATATCCTATATATATATATATATATATATATATATATAAAATGTCTGACGTGTATGACATACCTTTTGCATCGCATGCAGCGCACTTCATTGATGGCTGTTGGATTAAAATTCAACGGCTATCAATCTTTCCACAATCCCCCCCTCTCAATTTCTCGTTTCTCACCCACCGAATTTTCTCTCCTCCACCGCCCACCGACGCCACCTCGCCCGCAGCCCTCCCCCCATCCCCCCCACCTGTCGCCACCCATTTTGCCCCCACCCACTGCGTCCCCGATCACAGGCCTCCCCACACCTCCGCCCCGCCACACCATGCCACCCGCAGTCCTCCCGACCACTTACCCTATTTTCCCCCACGCTCAGTTCCCCCTCCCCCCCCTCCCACTGCCGCCCGTTTTGCCCCCACCCATCACCGCTCCCCTGCCTGCAGCCCTCCCCCCACCAGCCCGGTTTCCCCCTAGGCCACCCCCCACCCCCACCACCCCACTCGCCGACTGAGCTCCTCCCCGACATCTGCTTCCCTGGCCTCCTCGACACCGGCGTCACCTGCATCACCTTTGGTGGTGGCGCGACAAAACAGAGGGGGGAAGGAAAGGGCGATAATAATTTCGTAATAAAAACTTAACTCGCTCCCGACTCGACTCAATACTACGAAAAAAATTTTAAAAATAAAATACCATAAAATAAAAACTTGACTCTCTCCCAACTCAAGTTAATATTACGAAATAATTTTTTTAATTTTTTTAATAAAAATATCATAAAATAAAAACTTGATTAGCTCCTGACTCAAGTCAATATTACAAAATAAATTTTTAAAAAATTTAAAAAATAAAATACCATTAAATAAAAACTTAACTACCGATTTGAGTCAATATTACAAAATAAATTTTAAAAATTAATTTTTACACGGAGGTAGTATGGAATTTGTTTCAAAATTAATTTTAACTCAAGTCAGAAGTTAGTCAAGTTTTTATTTTATGGTATTTTATTTTTAATTTTTTTTAAAAAATTATTTCTAATATTGACTCAAGTCGAGAGTGAGTCAAGTTTTTATTTTATAGTATTTTATTTTTAAAAAAATTTTAAAATTTATTTCATAATATTGACTCGAGCCGAGAGTAAGTCAAAATTTTATTTTATGGTATTTTATTTTTAAAATTTTTTTCGTAATATTGATGCGAGTCGAGAATGAGTAAAATTTTTATTACGAAATTATCATCGCCCTTTCCTTCCCCCCTCTGTTTTGTCGTGCCACCGTCGACAGTGATGCAGGTGACACCAGTGTTGAGGAGGCCTGGGCAGATGGGTAAGGAGGATGGTGGTGGCTAGATGGTGACAGTGTCGGAGGTGTGAAATAAATAGATGTCAGGGGGCAAGAAAACGGGTGGTCGGTGAGAAAAACGAATGGTCGGTAAGAAAAACAAATAGTCGTGTAGTAATTAAAATTTGATTCGACTCTGACTTTAGAAAAATAATACTAACTCGTAATAATTCTTTAAAAAAATCAAGAAAATAGGGAAAAATTCAATAAAACATGATACACATAACATAATAATGACATGCTCTGTAAAACCCGTGACTCAAGTCAGAGTTTTACATTATCGAACCAGTCGGTTCAACCGTTGGTTCGAGTCGAGTCAGTTTCATGAACCACGTGCTGAGTCGAAGCCAGTCGTGAGTTATGAGCGATGAGAGTCAGGTGTACCGGAATATATGATGATAACGTTGAGAAGATGGTGAGAGATGAGTAATCAGAATATATGAAAGTGTGCAGTATCTTTCTTTTTATATGTTTGATCGTAGAAATAATTTTAAGCCGAATAACGCATTAAGACGTGTTGGAATATATTTGGGTGGGTTATTAGTTATAGAACATGTCATTTAGATGTTGTTATGTTTGTTTTATTTTATGGGACTATTTCATATTTTTCTAGATTTTTTTAAGAATTTATTACGAACTAGTTATTATTTTAACTCGAGTAGGAATCGGGTCAAACTTATTTACGAAATTGCCACTGGAGTGTTTTTCTCCTTCCCCGACACTTCCCCCTCCCAAAACCCTCACCGCCCACTGTGGTTGTCACCACCGCCGCTGCCGACGCCGATCAACGCCACCCCGCCCTGCCGTGCCGTCGTCGTGCCGCCCGACCCACCCCGGCCACCGTCTCGCCGCCGCGATGCTGGAATCGCCCCACAAGCCGCGACACTCCCTTTGTCGATTTGATGCCGTCTGGGCCGCGCCACCGCTGCCGTGACCCCGACGACCACCCCCTTGACCTCTCCGACGTTTCCCTTACCTAGCGCCGCCGTCGAAGCCCGCCGTGGGCCTGATCGGAGCGACCGACCGCCCGACCGAACTCGATGCCACCGCCGGCAATCATCGCCGACGTGGTCGTCCTTGCCGTCACCACTATTGGGACGAGCTCGCCGAGCCGGTGCTAATCGTTACCCCCTGATTGCCCTGTCGGAACAGTCGCTGGAAAACCACCGGGACAGTTGCCGGAAACTGCTGGAAGTCACCGAAAAATATCGGATTCACCACAATTCGTCGAAAATCACCTGATCTTCTGCCAAACCCCTCCGATCGAACCCTATCAAACTTCGGACGCCATATGGTGTCGAATTCGAGCCACGAATCGCGCGAGGTAGAATTTATTTTAACTTAATTATTTAAAAGTATTGATTATTAGAATTACATGCTATGATTGGTGAATTATGTGTTGTAATTATATATATAAATGTAGATTTGATTAAGGATAAAATATGAAATTTGTTTGATTGAGTGGTGTTAAAAATGGAAGTTAAGAAACTAATTAGGGTAACTAAGTAATTATCATGATCTAATACAAACTAACCTAAGTAGACTTGCTAGGATATAGGTTGATATGTGTTGATTGATGCGTGTTGGATGTATGCATGAGATAGGATGTATGACTGCATCATGAGCGGGTGTTAGTATTTAGTTTTGATGTGTAAGTACGGAGTAGGAGCTCGCTGCCTAGGCGCGAGGACTCGATTGGAGCTTGTGCCAGGTCCGTTTAGGACTCGTTCTTTGTTTTACGTTATTCAACTGTGTATTTGATTTATTACATGCATGACATGTTAAGTGGCGTTTTATCGGATCCCACTTAACCCAGGCTATTTAGCCAACAGTTTTTCGAATTAATAACCCTCGAGGATGAGATCCCTCGAGTTTGTTTTTAAACTTCAGATCCAGCTCACGATGCCTTTGGGCCTATTGTATAAATCCCAACCTAGGCCTATAAATATGTATAGTTTTCACATTTTCAGTGAAAGATTGAATGAGGAAAATTTGACTACCGTGCTACGCGAGCGGGCACATGTGAGTGGATAGTGGGCTCTGGAATGGTGTGCGGGCCATTTCATTCTCGAGGGATCCTGACAACTCCACCTTTGAGTTCCTCAAACCCAAAGAAGTGTGGAGGTTCACGGGTACTGCAATGTAGCGCATGTCTAGACTTGTGGTTTCAAAGGGTACTGAAGGCGCATGCCTGAGTGTACTCGGCCCCTGTACTCAGGGCCAGGAGCAATACGGAGGACATAGAGGGCTGAGACAAATGAGAATGAATTGCCGCGGAAGAGATTGATGAAATGGCCAATGAAAGAGAATGATATGGAAAGGGGATGTTGTCGACCCGAGGATGACGACTCCCATATATGCCCTGTTGAGAGTTCTTAAGGAAGTATATAGTTTTCATTCAACAAGAGAGTTTGCCCTCCTGTGCCAGATTCATATTAGTTATTTTTCGGGCCGGTAATACTCGTTACTCGACGGTTTTTCTATATATATATGTAGGAGAAAAATGCGAGGGATAAAAGTTGTCGGGACTGCGGACGAGCAGAACGGAACTACGCACACATGTACCTGCCATGTGTAATGTATAATGTTGGTGTGTTAATGCCATGTGAATGATAATTAGGATATTTTTGTCTTGATAAATTGCTTCTTATGAGACGAACGGATAAATGTGAATGAGTAGTGAGTTTGGAGTTCAGGTTCAGCTCAACTGAAATGAATGAGATAATGATTGAATGTCACAGTAGATTATTATGTTTTATTGTATTTTGATAAAATATTTATATACCTTTGTTGTGGACAGGTTGGCCCCTATTGTACTTTTAGGGGAAATTTTGTTCGTTTTTTCGTAAAAAATTAATGAATTTTTATTTAAATTTCTTGTTTGTTACATAGTTTTGTTTTGCTTGCACATCATAGCATGCATGTAGGACTACGTTAGAACCGACATATCCCATGTAAAACCCACGATTCGAGTTAGGGTTTTATATTCAGAACCGGTCGGGTCGACCGTTATTTTTTCGAGTTGAGTCAGTTTCAGGACACGTGTACCGAGCCGACGCCGGTCGCGTGTATGAGTTATGAGGGTCATGCGTACCCAAGTATATGATGATAACGTCATGAACACAGCAGAACAGAATGAGTTATCAGAATATATGAGAGTATGCCAGTGATTTTTTTATTATTTTTATATATAGTGGATCGTAGAATTAGTTTTAGGCCGTTTACCGCGTTAGGACGCGTTACGGGCATTTTGGGTGGGTTGATAGTTCTAGAGCATATCATTATGATTTTTTGGTGTTGTTTGATTTTATGGGATTTTTCCCAAATTTTTATGGAATTTTTTTACGACTTAATAGACTTAGTTATTATACTTGACTCGAGTCGGAGACGAGTCAAGTAATATTTACGACCTTGCCACCACACACCCCACGCCTTTCTTTCTTCCCCACAACCAAACCCTCGTGCCGCGCCGCCCCTGTTCGCGCGCCGCCGCCGCCGCTGTCGGCGCCGCCCGGCCGTCGACCGACGCCGCCCAGCTCGGCGACGACGTTGCCGTGCTGCCCCGACCAGGTCCGGCCCCAATCGGGCCGCCGTGACGCCGGAATCGCCGTGCGTAACGCCGCGGCTAAGTTTTGGTCGCGTCGTCGATTTCGCCGCCGGCGACCGTCGCCGCCACGATCAGGTGGTCGCCTCAGCACCAGCGACCACCCAGTGACCCTCCCCGACCAGAACGGAGGTCAGCGCCGCCCATCCCGGCCGGATCTCCACACCACCACGACCGGCCTCTGTTTTATGTATTTTCCGGCGAGCCGCCACCTCCGTTGGCCTCATCGACCTTGTAGATGAGTCGGGCTCGCCGAGCCGGTTCCAATGGTACCCTACATGACCCCTATCCAGCTAGTAGATACCACCGGCAATTGTCGCCGGAAAACCACCGGAAGTCGCCGGAAAACCGCCAGCAGCTGCCGGAAAACCGCCGGAAAATCGGAATTTCTGGAATTCGCCGGAATTCACCGGATCTTCCGTGGGGCTCACCCGGTGGAGCCCGATCGAGCTTCGGACGCCGATGAGCGCCGAATTTGAGCTCCGAGACGCGCGACGGAACCCTAGCCGTCGCCGATTGCCGACGACGTGAGGTATAATTACCTCCGATTTGATTATTTAAAATTGATGATAATTGTTAGCATAGCGTGCTAGGGTTGATTAATTATCATGATTAATGTCTTGACCATGAATAAAGTAAAGATGTGCATGATGAGATTGTTAGTGAATGAATAGTAAGTGATCTAATGAGGTAGATCGAGTTGAGCATGCTAATCGAGTAATGTAACTTAGGAAAAATACAATAAAATTGGTAGGAATAGGATGGGTAGAATTATTTTCATATTTATGATTAGTGATGTGATTAATGTTTAATGATGGATGAAACGATGAGTTGCATGATGAGATTAAGTGTGAGTGAAGAGTAAGTGATCTAATGAAGTAGATCAGGTCAGAGCATGATAAGTGACCACGACATAAGTTACAGACACGTAATAAAATTAGTATGAATAGGATGAGCTAGGATTAATTAATTTTTATGATTTTCTGATTGTTATGTTGATGGATGCTTGCATTGTGATTGTGATGTTATTGAGTTTGATGCATCATTTAGTTAGCGGGCGTTAGTATTTAGTTTTGATGTGTAGGTACGGAGTAGGAGCTCGCCGCTTAGGCGCGATGACACGCTTGGAGCTTCTACCAGGTCCGTTAGGACTCTCTCTGATTTTTATGATCTTGTCTATTGTATGTTTGATTTATTGTCTGCAGGACGGGTTAAGTGGCGTTTTATCGGATCCCACTTAACTCGGGCCATTTAACCGAACATTTTCCGGATTAATAACCCCTCGAGGATGAGATCCCTCGAGGTTGATTTCGAAAACAAGATCCACCACAAGTTGCCTTCGGGCCTATTATATGAATCCCTACCCAGCCCTATATATATATAGTAGTTTTCGCGTTTTCAGTGAGACGAGAGATGGAGAAATCGACTGCACGTACCATGCAGAGGATGCCGTGACAGTCAAAGCGGGCTCTGGATTAGTGCCAGCGGACTGTTCCATTCCCGAGGGATCCTGACAACTCCGCGTTTGAGTTCCTCACACCCGGAGAACGTGGAGGTTTACGGGTACTGTTTAGTACAGCGCATGTCCGGACTTGTGGTTCAAAGGGTACTAAAGGCGACTGCCTGAGAGTACTCGGCCTTCGTGCTCAAGGCCAGGAGAAATATGGAGGTAAGGAGAGGGCTTAGGATAAAGTTTCACGAGAAGTACTGAAAAAGAAGTGCTGAGAGTAGCACAGTACCAGCAGCAGAGCAGTAAGTTCGGGATGCTACCGGGTCTGCAGCCCAGTGGCTCCTCAGTAGTGCCCTTCAGAGTGTTCTTGAGGAAGTATATGGTTTTCTTTCATATGAGAGTTTGCTCTCATAGCCAGTTTGCTATAGTTATTTTCTTTTCGGACCAGTAACGCTTGTTACTGACGTTTTTCTTATATATATGTAGGTGATGAGCACGAGATGGATGTGCCGGCCGGGACGGAGGAGCAATAAGGTCTTCTGCACACACATATTAGGTGATTGAATGTTTCATGTTTTGTTTATGATGTCGTTTAATAAACATGCTATGATTAAATGTTTGAGGCATGATAATGATACGAAATGAGATGATCACAGTAGCGCAGCAAAAGTATGATGGGTTAGGACCCAAGTTCCAGAATGAGCTTATAGTATATCAGATTGTGTGTAATGAAATTATTGATATATGCTTATATACTTGTATATATTATTTTGACAGGGTGGACCCTAATCGCACTTTTAGGGGAGACCCTGTCTGTTTTATTTCAGAATTTTGATCGTAACTGTATTGGTGTGTATTTTGAATTGCTTGTCATTCATGTAGTACCATGTTAGGATTTTGCGTATTTATTCATTCATGATGGATCGTATCTTCATCTTAAGACGCCGAGATTGGATCGACATGAGTTAGGTTCGGGTTAGCTGACCTAACCGGGGCCTGTAACATGTCGGTTCGGTTCACGAGTGTGGACCGAATTTGGGGTGTTACATCCCATCCATGCACTCCATGTTTGCATCTCCATCTTGAGACGCCGAGGGCAGATTCGGGTCGACTTAACCGAAACTAGCAGATTAGCGAACGGTTCGGTCGCCGGTGACATTTTTGGGTCGGTTCACGGGTGAGCCGAAACGGGGTGTTACATGCTCTATAACTAATAACCCACCTAAACTGCCCGTAATACGTCCTAATGCGTTATTCAGCCTAAAATTAATTTTACAATCTAATTAAAATAAGTAAAAAAAAATATGGCGTACTCTCATATATTCTAGTAACTCATTCTATTCTGTCTTAGTGATATTATTATCATATACTTGGGCACACATAACTCTCATGGTTCATCACATGACCGGCCTCAGCTCGGTACGCGTGTTCTGAAATTGACCCAACTAAAAATAATAGTAAAACTGACCGGTTCTGACAAGAAACCCTTACTCGAGTCATGAGTTTTATAGGAACCATCGAGCTATAGCCAGATAGCATCTCAAACTGACTAGTATGGTGTCACTCTCGGCATTTTCTTAAAAGTCCCACTCTCAGGAAAAACAAGTATCCTAAGCCCTTTCCAAACCTTCATATTTCTCCTCGCCTAGAGCACAAAAGTCGAGTACTCTGAGGTAGTTGCCATCAATACTCTTTGATACCATAGGTCTAGACCTACAATGTACAAAAGAGTACTCGTCTATTCTAAATCAGTTCTAATACGATCATGACCTAAATCTATTTTACGATCCAAAGGAAAAAATAAAATAAACACACATATACTCGTGTATATACTAATAACCCAATCTGTTGCTGCGCATATGACACTATCATCATATACTCGAGTATATAATAACCTTCATAAAACGTACACATGGTGAGCCTTGAGGCTATGCACGTGTTCTAAAAGCTGAACCGACCTAGACAAACGATCAAACCGATTGGTTGGCGACTATAAACTCAGGTAGTGGGTTTTATAACTTTCCCTCCTTACAAAAATTTTGTCCCCAAAATTTTAATCAAGGAGGCTTCAATCTCAAGGACCACTAACTGCAACTAAAATCTAAAAGTTGGGTCTCATGGTCACGAAGCTGGCTGCTCGAACAACACTAGATATCTCCTCCTAATCTCATCCTCATGCTCCTATGTACTCTTCAACTCCTCATCGAGCCCACTACACTTGCACCGTGGGTACCTCCATATGTCTGAAAGCCTTCACCCGAAGATCAACGATCTTTATTGCATCCAATAAATATGTCAAGTTGGGGCCAAACTCTAGCTCTCGAAAGCTAATGATGTGAGAGTTATCTGAGTGGTACTCCATCAACACGGATACATGAAACACATCATGGACAGTTGCATCTACATTTGTACCTCTACCAATCAGGCGATGGCTACATCCCTCTCAGTCTAGCGACTACTAGTACTATGGCGGTTGACCAAAATTGGTGTGTTGCACTTCCCAAACGTTGGTGGGGCTCTCGATTGGCTAGACATCACCTCACTGTGGGCACGATTAGGGCTAGCACGCTTGGGAGGAGAAGGTGGCAGAGTCCTATTCTGAGTCCTGCGGGTTCGTACTACCGTGGTTACCAACACTCACTGATTAAATCCTGAGTACACTATCTTGCAAACTAATCGATGAGAAATCTATAAACTAAAACAAGAAAACTAGAAACATACCTATCAACATGCCTCGAAGACGTATTTGCACACAGAAGACTTGTAGTAGCATCTTCTATCTTAATTGAGTTAAGAGTTGGCTCTAATACCAAGATGTAACATTCTAAATGTGGTTCACTCTCAAACTGAAATGAAATTATTATGGTAGATCAGACCAACCCTTACTTCGATTAAATTGGTCAACTCAAACCTAAGTAGAAGGGACCTAAACCCTCTATGCGTCTCAAGACAGGAAAATACCACAATGTTCAACCAATGCATGAATGAGATACATAACTTAGCATGAGACATTCAATCACGCTCAAAATTAATTAAATTATAATAAAATTAAAGAAAATTCTAAATTAAAATAGACAGAATTTCTCCTAGAAATGCAATAAAGGGCTAACCAATTCAACAATTATATATACCACAACCACAATATATATATTTTCAGGGCACAATAAAGTCATACAAACCAAAATAGAAGTTTTGAGCTGGGACTTGACCCTTCTTCTATTCACATATATGATATTACTGACCAATCTCAAACATTTTTCAACACAATCCAAACAAGTCACAAAATACTATGTCATAACAAAATCACATAACAGTTATACCCATTGCATTAGGTGTGTGTGTGTGTGTGTAAATGATAATTACTATTCCTCCACCAAGGCCGGCATTTCCCACTCTTATTCCTCACCTACATAGACAATAGAAAACATTAGTAACGAATACCATTGGTCTGAAAATAACTAAATATCAAACTGGCCCATAAAAGTTGACTCTCATGTAAAAGAAAACAATCAAATAACTTCATCTAAACACTCTAAGGGCAACTATTAAGGAGCCATTGAGTTATAGACCAAATGGTGTCCCCATAAGTACTCTTTAGTATCACAAGTCTAGACTTATATCGTACAAAATAATACCTGTCTACTCTATACCTCTCTCGGGTGTGAGGAAGTTCATGATGTAGAGTTATCAGGATCCTTCAGAAATGAAACGACCCTCCCGCTAATCCAGAGCCCATTTTGACTTACACATGCCCCCTCTCATGATATATATAAGTTGATTTCTTCATCTCTCTACTCACAAGAAATTCGACAAAAATTATATTTATAGGGCTGAGAAGGGGATTATTTAAATATGCTCGAAGGCAACTTAAGGTGGATCTGAGTTTTCGAAAACAACTCCATGGATCTCATCCTCGAGGGTTTTAAATTTGGTGAAAACGTTGCCTTTAAATGGTTCGTGTTAAATGAGATCCGATAAAACAACCACTTAACATGTCATGTGATATATAAATCAAAATAGCGATGGAATATATCGAAAAATCAAGGGGCGAGTCTTAATGGACCTGTTAAAAGCTCCAAGCAGGGTCTCGTGCCTAAATGGTGAGATCCTATTCTAGACATACACACACAAAGTTATTCACTAATGTTCATGCCAGCTATATGATGCGTAAATGAAATGAATACATATGACGATAATCACAACCATAACATAACATAATCACAACCTAAAAAAAGGATTATGAAAAAAATGGTTTACAAAGATGATAAGAAAATATTATACTTGAAATGACTATAAAAAATCCTATCAAGTAGAAATTCCATGAAACAAAGACAATGAGATATGTTTTTTTAAAAAACAGATTAAACTGATCTTAAAAATCAGATGAATAGAAACTATAAAATCGTCAACATCAAAACAGATTCTTTACGCAAACTTGCCAGTCATCTCGCCGTCGGTTTTGAGTTTTTAATCAATCATGGAAGAATTGCGTTTGTTTATTTGTTTTTTTTAATTTTAAAACACTATCATGCACCCCCCGTCCCCTTCAAAGTCTCTACTCTGCTCCGCGGTTGGTCCCTGTGCAGAAAATACTTGAGCAAACAGGAAAAGCTTTTATCAGAACCTGCATAGCAATTTCGGTTGAGAAAAGAGGAATCTAACATGGAAGTATCTCGTTAGAAGAGCACAAATACAACCATCCAAGGTCAACAATCTCGTCTCGAGGAAGCACGATATTACGAGTTAGTGTCTAAGGAAGAGACCAAAAACAAGCCACAAGAAAAAAGCATATCATTGAAATACAACTTGTCGAACAAAATAGTTTACAAATGCTATACGCTACCACACTTTTGAAGATGTTCTTCCAGATCAAAAAGTGCATAGCACTCTGTTTGTGGGGAGATAAACCCGCCTACTGAACTGTGAACACTTGAGAAGTCAGCTTTCCTGCTGCTCGAAATTTTGTGGGGAAAATGCCACACATTTTAAACCTTTCTGCTCTTGTCATAGGCATCCACCTTTAAATCGGTGACCATGATTAAAGAAAAAGCAACGCATAACTCCATAACCAAGCTGCAAATGCTCCCAATGTGTGAATCATATCAAGAATGAGGCTAAAGCTGATGCAACAATATGTGGGCACATACCAATCAGGAAGGAAGATGTACTAATGTTAAGTAGAGGAAAGTTGCACTATCCCATGACCAAAGTGATTCTGTCCAATCCCAGAAATAACCAAAATTGATAAAAAGAGTTGAAGAAGGTTTTTTTTCTAAAAAAAGGATTATGAAAAAAATCGTTTACAAGGATGATAAGAAAATATTATACTTGAAATGATTATAAGAGGAAAGTTGCACTATCCCATGACCAAAGTGATTCTCTCCCATTATAATTAAGTAATAGATACTTATTAAAACCCGCTTTATGTGCCGGACACATTTGAAATTGTTGGCCTATATTTATAGCTTGATTTTCATCTTTATTGATTGTTAATGTCGACTGTGTTATGTATTGATACCGTATTTATCAATTTTGTATGCTTTTTTTAGATATATCTAATCTATTAATGTTATGTTTATCAACTTTGTATGTTTATCTTATGCATAAAATGTAGCCTTTATCTTGCATGTTTATCTTACATATTCATGTCATGCTTATCAGTTTTGTGTTTATATTTTTTTTACGTTTAGATTGATCGATGAGCTTTGCTTTTATTGCTTTTTGATTTATGAGTTTCATGTGAGAAGTATGTTTATCAACTTTAAGTGTTTATCTTATACATAAATATAGTTTTTGCCAATTTTACATGTTTATATTATATGTTGATGCCACATTTATCAGCTTTGTATGTGTATTTTGTTACGTTTGGATTTATGGACAAGTTTTGTTTATCTTTGATCGCTTTTTAATTTACCATTAAGTTCATGTAAGGGCTAGAATTAATCACTTGTAAAAAGAAAAAGAAAAAATGCAATGATTTTCTAATTATCTTTAATCGCTTTTTTTAATTTATTATTAAGTTTATATGTCAAGCCAGAATTAATATATAGTGGCCAGTCTAAAACCAATGAAAGCAAACAAAACAAAAAAACCGTTCTGGTAGAGGTTTTGAAGATCATCATTCAGGATATTTGTAGCTGTAATAAGAAAATATGCATCCTACGCCATATTCTTGTGATTTGACGTGCATGCATCAGGCGGGTTTCAGAGTAATAATATTATTATTAATTTAGATTTAAAGGTTGCCCCAAGTTGTCCTGTGAGACGCATACAAGGAACTGTCAATGTTACTTTTAATAAATAAAAAACGTTGAAAAAGATATAAAGAATTATTGTCGTTCAAAAGAAAATGTTTGACGTACTCATGCGGCATTATAATCTTTGCTTTATTGTCTTAATCGGGAGGCGGCTGTGGGGTAGATGTTTTATTATATTAATCGGGAGAGTTATAAATTTCGAGTAATATCGAGTGGTGCTCTATTGAATGCCTTATGACCAATCACACTAATCATAATTTTTTAAAAAAATTAATTTTAAAAATCTACTCGACTATATGATTTATCAAATCAAATTCCATTAATAATTTCCTACTCATCGAGTTGATAATTAATTCATCGAATCATACCATATAAATTATCAAAATATATTATTTTTTAAAAATTAGTTAAATCAATATTTTTAATTGAGTAATATAAATTATGTCTTTATCAATTTTAAGTGTTAAAAGATTAATATATATTAATTATATATAATTTTTATTTATATAAATAAATATTTAATATAAATAATTCTAAGTCAACTTAAAATCTAATCAAATCCAAATTTAAGGTTTTTAAGTCAATGCTCGATTCTATTTTTGGACTCTAAAAGCTTTGATCAACCAGTCACATCCACATAAGCAATCATACCAAATTTCTTGGTAATTTTATAATCTTATTTTGAGCTTTCAAGTCTTGGCGACGCCAAGTTGAGAACCAAATAGCAAATCCTGGCTTATATGATTTATTTATCGCAGGCATTCCACAGCTGGACATGGTTTGGGCATTATTAAATCGGAAATTCGGGAAATAAACTCAATAATAATTGAAGGTTACGTATCCGAAAGAGAGAACGATTGCAGAAAATAACAGAGAGAGCAGAATTGGTAAGGTTGGAACTCGGCCTCTGTCGTTCCTAACCAGAATCCCTTCAAGCAATGGCTGCGTGTAGATCAAGATTATGCCGGTGAGAATAACTTCCCCAGCCATTGGGTCATAGCTACTCGCTCTCACCATTCTCCAAACACCAATTGCAAAGCATATGACATTAGTAATGGCTATTGGCTAATGTAATCAGCCGGGTTATCAGCAGACCCGTATCTTGGAAGTCGAGCACATCCTTATGTTGGGTTGTCCCTTCCTCTTAAATACGCAAAATTAACAACCCTGTTTTGAGAAAAAAATTAAATTTCTTTAGAAAATATGTTTTGTGTTGTGTGGAGTGAATAGTTACAAAGACACTTTTATTCTTTTTGGGGCGGAGAAAATGGGTGGAGAGGGGAAAATGGAAAAATTGGGTGGACTGAAGAAAAATAAAGATATTATTGTGATTCGCTTACGATTGTCAATGGTAACTTCATCAAGTTCTTAATCGGTGTCATCTTTCTTTTATTCTCTTTATTTGTAATTAATATCAATTGTGTTGAAATTGTAATAAATTGGTATTGAGGGAGTTTGTTTTCCTGTGAATCTTTTCTGTATCAAGTTATGAGTACAGTGAATTTGATCTGCTCGTCTATCCCATGGTTTTTCCCCAAATTTGGGGTTTTTCACTTTAAACTGGGTGTTGTCTCTTATTTGTGTAAAATTTAGTTAAATTTGTTGGTGCTTCTCATCAATTATGTGTTAAAATAGGGATTTAGGTATTTTGTTAATCTCAATAAGTAGTATCAGAGCCTAGTTGGTTTTAGCATTACCTCAGTTTGCCTCGCGGTATATCAGCCTAAATTGGAATCTCTTTGAACTTTAATATAACAGGTAAACCTAATAAGTGTGAAAAAGAAATAATTCAGATGGTATGATTTGTGAGGGGAAGAATTGTTTACTCTCACATCAGTCATGAATGATATTAGTAACTTACATATATATATATATATATATATATATATATATATATATATTGATGAAAATCTTATTATTTAAACTAATATTTAGAATATAAAAATAAAATTTGTTTCAAGTCTCTTTTGGGGCACCATAGGGCCAACACTTCAGAATATCTTTCAATTGACCTTTGATGTTCGCGGCTTTGTTTGTCAATTCAAAATCCATTCGAGTGATGCCAATGATCTGCATGAGGATGACACTCAAGCTTCCGAAGACGAAGGCTGATACCACCTTCATCATCCAACTTCTCTCATCATACCACCATTGCTTTAAGGTCATCTCACCTATGAACGAGTCCAGTACATTTTGAACCATAAATAAAAGATAGTTCCCCAAGAAAACGAAGAACCATGGACTTAAAACCTGCAAAAGAAAATGGCCAAAATCCGAATTTATATATTATCCGGCTTTATTTTTAAGTGGAAATTGAAGAATGATAAATACAATGAAATAATTAAGGAAGAAAGTTGTGACCTTGGGATACAAGGAGATCCCATTGAAGAAACAAACTAGATGCACCAAAGCATAGCACAACAAGACGGATTGGAGAGCTCAAAAAGCAAGAGATGCAAAACACAAGCTCATGGGAATAGTGATCCTGTTGGCCCAAAAGTAAGGGGACAGAAGCGGTAAAGAACCACCTGCAATAAACCTGATGACCATCTCTTGCTTTGAATTAATGTGTCTCGCATGGTGATTTGGGTCGTACCCAAGAATGCAGGCCTTGAGGGGTTGAGGTAAACCTACCTCCACCCCCGACAAGGCAAGACGAACCCGGTAAAGAAGCGCTCCACAACAGAGTCGTATAGAAATCCAACCTGTTATGTTATAACACAGTCATAGTATAGGCAAACGTGGATCAGAGCGATTACATGCGTCAACTGTATATGATGATAATAACTTTACCTCTTTGCCCCATTTTGTGTGCTCCTCATAAGCACATGAAGCGAGAATGTGAGCCTCGGTTAATTGTGACTCCACCGTCGTGGTTGCATTATTCCTATCTTGATCATGCACCTGAGATGCAACCGAATTAGGAATCTCAATGTGATTGATGCTGCCCTTGATGGTCTTTGCCTCTGCACGTATATAAAAAAGTCCATTTTGGAACTTAAATAATATATAATATAAGTGAGGGCTAAATATATATAATTCAGCACTAGTAGCACTAGTACTATATACTAACCTCCGGGTAGTTCTCCTGGCAAAGCAGAGCGCTTTATGTAGAAGCCGGTGCCCAGAATACCAGTTCCCCCGAGACCATCCATGCCCAGCAGATACCTCTTAAGTTACACTCAAATGCAACATCCTTAATCACCAAAAATTTAACATCATCGTTGATGTATATATACGTATACCATCAACAATATCTTATTCTTTGAGTAGTACCCTTGATTAATCGGATTCTTAACATCGATTTTGTCTCTTTTTGTTTTCTTCAATGTATGAATAATTAAGTCATAAATGTTGTGGAAATCAAATGTCTCGTGTGAAGACACAATATTGTTCTTGGCTGTATACCTGAGTACCACATCTCAATGACGTGCCATATATGTCATTGAGTGAAACGTGTTGGATTTTGGACGTATATATACAAGTATATAATTGTATCATATGCTATTAATAAGGTTTGGGCCTAAATTAAATTGATCTATTAAAGTTAAGGTTAATGGGCCATTAATATTTAAGATAAATATGTGGAGATACCATATATTTAAGATGAGTATGGATAAATATGTGTAGATACCGTTTTCGTAATCTCTAATTTATGATGGGTTAAATTGGAATTATGAAAGATAAGGATAAATACGGTTATACGAATAAATACGGTTATGGTCCCCGAATTCGCACCGTAGTTTTTCTTTTCTGGTATCCCATCATCCAGGAACTCTGGCTTTGGAGAACCGGTGTAGAATTTGGAAGATCAAACCAGAAGAAATCAAAGAATTGCTTTACTATTATGGATCCAGGTACGCTTCCGTTATTAAATTTATTTTCTTGATGATTTGATATGAAGAAGGTTTTATTGATGATGGTTTTATCATCTATATAATTTTGGTTAAAGTTTAAAGTTTTTTTATTCAACAAGTGGTATCAGAGCAACTTCATATTAAATCATTGAGAATTAATTGATTTATGTTTATTTTATTTTTGGAATGAGTCAATCATTCAATACTTGTTTGTATGGGAAAATTTTGTGGTTCGAATTTACAATATTCCCTTATTCACCAAAATTGACATGGTTTACAACCAATCTTCTTCAACTTATTTAGAATACGCTAAATTTTGGATGGTGAATATGGTGATTATGTATTTTACTTTGCCCAAATTTTGCACTGTCAATATCAGTTTATGGGATATTTTTCCCAAATCAAGGTCTTCTTTTGGTTAAATATCAAATGAGGACAATAAAGTTACAAAAGGTTATAATTTCAGAAATTTCCAAATAAAGATATTTTTATAACCTTTTTCAGTTTTATGTTATTTGGGATTATTAAATTCAAATTATGGTTCAGTTATGATTAATATTTTAAAATTTATTAAGGACTACAATATGCTGCCAAAGTAGCCTCTTTTGTAGAAATTAATTTATTTTAAAATATTAAGACGGTTGTGGGTATATGATTCATGTGAATATTAATCGGCCCAAAGGAAGGTTAATATTTGACAGAATTATATATTCATTTGCGGTAATAAATATGGGATAATTATCAAGTTTCCATGTGGATAATAAATCGGCCCAAAGGAAGGTTTATTATTTGACAGGATTTATTGTCCATATTTGATTATTGCACTGAGAGTACCACTTACAAATTAATATTTCTGTCCAAAGACTAAATATTAATGTTGTGCTAGGTATCTGCCGATGGGATTAACTATTATTTGAATTATTAATCTTATTATGGGCATGTTGTTTTGTTCTATAGATTCAGTTAATCAATCTGCTTATATGATTTCTGCCAACATCAATTCAGTTCTTATGCTTAAAGATAATTTTAAGGATTGAAAAGAGAACGTGATAATCGTTCTCGGCTGCATGGATCTTGACCTTGCATTAAGGACTGAACAACCTTCTTCTCTTACGGATAAAAGTTCCATTGAGGAAAAACGGGACATTGAGAAGTAGGAATGTTCAAATTGCATGAGTCTTATGATCATGAAGCATAGGATTCCGGAAACCTTCAGGGGGATATGTCTGAAAAGGTTACTATAGCCAGTGAGTTTCTTAAAGAAATTGAAAAGCGTTTTGTAAAAAACGATAAGGCTGAAACAAGTACGCTTTTGTCGAACTTGATTTCAATGAAGTTTAAAGGCAAAATAAGCATAAGGGAGTACATCTTAGAGATGTCAAATATTGCTTCAAAACTAAAAGCACTAAGGTTAGAGCTATCTGAAGATTTGCTCGTGCATTTAGTTTTAATTTCTCTTCCGGCACAATTCAGTCAATTCAAGGTCAGTTACAACTGTCAAAGGGACAAATGGACTCTTAATGAGCTCATTTCTTATTGTGTGCAAGAAGAAGAAAGGTTGAAGCAAGAACAGGCTGAAAGTACTCACTTGGCTAGTACCTATCAAGACAAAATAAGAAAAAAATCAGGCTTCTTGTTGTTTCTTTTGTGGTAAACCTGGACATATGAAGAAGGAATGCACTAAGTATCACACTTGGTGTGTAAATAAAGGTCCATTTCGTAATTTTGTTTGTTCTGAGGTTAATTTAGTTTCAGTACCAATACACACTTGGTGGCTAGATTCGGGTGATACTACTCACATAAGTGTGTCAATGCAGGGTTGCCTGAGTTGCCGAAAGCCAAATGATGCTGAAAGATTCATCTATGTGGGTAATGGCAACTCAGTTATAGTTGAGGCAATAGGATTTTTAGATTATTGTTGAAGACAAGATATTATTTGGATTTGAAAGAGACATATATAGTACCGTCTTTTAGACGGAATTTGGTTTCTATTTCTATATTGGACAAATTTGGTTATTCTTGTTCATTTAGAAATAATAAGTTTAGTCTTTTTCTAAATTCAAATATTGTGGGTACGGGTTCCTTGTCTTTTTATGATAATCTATATTTACTTGATACTATTGCATCTTTTAATGAAACTTTGCATGTGGGTTTATGTGGTACGAAAAGAAAATTAACCAATGAGAATTCTGCTTTATTCTGGCACAAGTGTTTAGGACACATTTCTAAACAAAGAATTGAACGACTTATGTCAGATGGAATTCTTGATTCTCTTAATTTATCAGATTTTCAAGTCTGTATTGAGTGCATTAAGGGAAAACAAACAAATATAAGGAGACTAGGTGCCAATATATCTTCAAGTGTCTTAGAACTAATATATACGGACATTTGTGGACCATTTTCTACGGCTTCTTGGAATGGTCAACAATATTTTATTACGTTCATAGACGATCATTCTCATTATGGTTACCTATATCTCATTCATGAGAAGTCTCAAGCATTGGACTTGTTTAAGGCATATAAGGTTGAAGTTGAGAACCAACTTGACAAAACTATTAAGGCTGTCAGATCTGACCGTGGTGGTGAATACTATGGTAGATATGATGGATCAGGTGTACAATGTCCAGGACCATTTGCCAAATTCCTAGAAGAGTGCGGAATTGTCCCACAATACACAATGCCAGGTACTCCTAGCATGAATGGTGTTGCTGAGAGACGAAACCGAACATTAAAGGACATGGTAAGAAGTATGTTTGCATGTATTTATCCGGCCACGTGTATTATTTCTGAAGAATTGGTCCATGCTATTATAAAACTGTCAGAGGAGATTACAAGAGAAAAAGTCTCCGTCATTCAAAACTGAAGGAGAGAATTTGGGTGGAAAATCCTCACGGTTTATGATCCCACGCCCGTAATCTCGAAACAGAAGAAGCGTGGAAAACTCTATAAAAGACAAAACCCGACGTATTGGGAAGGGGGGCTCGTACGTTGAAAAGAAGAGAAATAGAAGAAAGAACAGGGGAAGAGCCCCTCGCCAGAGATTTATCTCCGGCGACCCCCTGGCCAACCACACCGCCATCTTTTCTGTGAAACATTGCCAAAGAGAACATTTCCATAGCCTTGAAGATGAAACCTACCTTGTTGCTGTTGCACATGCCGGAATAAAGATTGCTGTAAAATTGTCGCCATCGCCATGAGAAGAGGAGAAGACCGGTGAAGCAAGGTCTCCAACGCCAATGTCCGTCCAAGACCTCTCTCCATTCCCAGTGTTCCCTCACTTCCCTCAAAGCCAAGCCGCCAGCCAAAGCTGTGCCCAAACCCGCCGGCAATGAAGAAGAAGATAGCATCTCTGTTTTGCAGGTTCAACGTCCAATTTTTTGGGCAACATTAGCCGTATTGGACCAGTCCGAGACCACAGGCGTGAAGCTTGAAGAGCCCCCTACACAACGCCTCGAGGACTTGCCGCCGGAGACTCCTGTCATCGCTGGGAAATCGCCACGAAGCACCCCACCAGAAAAGGGAGGGAGAAGGCGGAAAACAAAGCAACGAAGAGCAGATTTCGCTGGTTCTTTTCGATCAGTGACGGCCGTTCCCAGCGCCGCCGTGGAGTGAAATGTGAAGACGGAGGAGTGGTCTCGAAACCCAAAGTGAGCTTCGCCGGTGTTCGCCATTGCAGTCGCCGGAGAAAAGCCACGAAGAGACCCATCCGACCAGAGGAAAAGATAGAAAACAGAGCAGTAACAGCAGCAAAAGCCAGATTTCACCACCGTTTTCCGACCACGTCCGGTAGTTACCGGCCCCAAAGTGGAGTGAAATGTGAAGAAGGAGGAGTGGTCTCGAAACCCAAAGTGAGCTTCGCCGGTGTTCGCCATTGCAGTCGCCGGAGAAAAGCCACGAAGAGACCCATCCGACCAGAGGAAAAAGCAGAAAACAGAGTGGAAAACAGTCGCGGAGAGCTAATTTCGCGACCGTTTTTCGATCGGCGCCGGTCGTTTCCAGACCTTCTGTTGATATCAAGTGAATATGGAGAAGTGATCTACAAGAACATGCCGAGAGCCGCCGGAGTTCGTCGCTGAGGTCGCCGGAAAAAATTGAGAAGTGACCGATCGGAGCAGCGTAGCACAAAAGTGCAGAAAAGTATCCAACTTTCCGACATCCGACCGACCGACCGGAGCCACCGCTGACTGTCGGACCACCTCCAAGACCTTCACCATTCTGAGATCTACAGTTCTGGGTGAACTCCGCCACCATCAGACGCCGGAAAAGCCGCCGCCGGAGCCCCAAAAGCGCCGCCGCGTCACGCCGTAGCCGGGTCTGTCGTGCCCGTTTACCTCTGACCGAGTCCGCTTTCCTGCCAGGTCCGTGATCAGATCCATCTGCCCCACGAATTGCTAGACCCGCGAACAGACCCGGAACCGTGATCGTGTCCGAGACCCGCCCTGTGACCCGGATTCGAGTTGGCGCACCGTATACCAGAAGCAGACTGGCGTACGCATAAAGGAAAGATAGCCTGCGCACGCCATCCGGTCCGGTCCAGCATTTATTTGGTTTAAACCAACCCGGAACGGCCCGGTTCAGTGTATTATTGTTCCAGAAATAATTTGAAGGCATTATAGATCTTGGATTGAGCCGAAACTTACTACCCCACTATTTTTGGACGCTCTGGACACATTGGTGGGGTCATTTTAAGGATTTAAAAAGCAGAAGGGGATAAATATTGGCATTGGAGTCAAAGATCTTAGGCGAATTGATTTACCGGTGGCAAAAATTCACTGTTTTGTGTAACTTGTAAAAATCAACGGAGAAATAGTGGATTGTGAGTACTAATCTCACCGTGGACTGACTTAGGGATTCAAGTTGAACCCTAAGGAACCACGTAAAAAATTCCCTGTGTGTCATTTTACTGTTTCTATTTTCATCGCATTATCTCTTTGCGCGGCAAGGGCGCCTCGGTCCCACCGAACCTTTAAACCCGAATCACACATAAGAACCGATTCGACGAGGGGGCGGACGATCCCGTGCCCGAACAAAGTATGATTGTTCATACTACTTTAACTGATTCACTCTGGGGTGAGGCACTAAAGACAGCAGCATATCTTCTTAATAGAGTACCAACAAAGGCAACAGTTAAGACCCCTTATGAATTATGGACTGGAAAAAAATCCAATATTAAGCATTTACGCATTTGGGGTTGTCCAGCTGAGGCAAGGCCTTATAGGCCAAATGAAAGGAAACTGGACTTAAGAACAGTTAGTAGTTATTTTGTTGGGTACTCTGAACGGTCTAGAGGGTATAAGTTTTATGATCCCACAATAAGGTCATTCTTTGAGACGGGAAATGCCCAGTTCTTTGAGGATATTGAGTTTGGAGGGAGAAATGAAGTTAGAGACTTTGTCTTTGAAGAAGAATCTGATTCTCTTCCCATGATTGTTCTTGACAATAATCAGGATCAGGATTATATTCCTGATGTTGTTCAAGAAACAATATCAGAATTACAAGACAATGTCGAAAATCTCCCTAATCAAGTTATACCTGAAGAGCAAACTCAACAACCTCAAGAGCAAATGCCATTAAGGAGATCCACAAGAGAAAGGAGAAATTCTAAGAACATGAGGATAATACTGGAATGGTGGAAGATGATCCAATCAACTTTCATCAAGCCATGAAGAGTTCTAATTCTCAAAAGTGGATTGATGCCATGAATGAAGAGATGAAGTCCATGAAAGCTAATGACGTTTGGGATCTTGTTCCATTGCCTGAAGGTGCGAAACCTATTGGTTGTAAATGGATATTTAAAACCAAGAGGGATTCAAAAAGTGATGTAGAAAGATATAAGGCTCGTTTTGTTTCAAAGGGCTTTACTCAAAAGGAAGGCATCGATTATAATGAGACTTTCTCTCCAATTTCATTGAAAGACTCATTCAGAATAATTATGGCATTAGTGGCACATTTTGATCTTGAGTTACATCAGATGGATATAAAGACTGCGTTTCTAAATGGTGACATTGATGAAACAATTTATATGGTGTAACCGGAAAACTTTGTATTGGGAGATTCAAAGAATATGGTTTGCAAATTAAAGAAATCCATCTATAGACTTAAGCAGACTTCTCGTCAATAATATCACAAATTTCATCAAGTGATTCTCTCATTTGGTTTTGAGATAAATGTTATTGATGATTGTATATACCATAAGTTTAGTGGGAGTAAGTATATTTTTCTGGTTTTATATGTTGATGTATACTTGGATTATCACAAAAGACCTATATAGAAAAAGTGCTTAAAAGATTTGGCATGTAAGATTGTAAACCAGGAGATACCCCTATTTCTAAAAGAGTCAAATTCAGTCTCAATCAGTGTCTTAAAATGACATATAAGGAAATGAAATGCAAAAGATTCCTATGCTTCAGCAGTAGGAAGTCTTATGTATGCTCAAGTATGTACGCGTCCAGATATTGCGTATATTGTTGGAATGTGGGGCAGATATTTAAGTAATCCGGGGTTGGATCACTGGATAGCAGCCAAAAGAGCCATAAGGTATCTTCAGAGAACAAAACATTACATGCTTACCTATCGGAAGTCAGATCAACTTGAGATCATTGGGTATTCTGATTCTGATTTTGGTGGATGTCAAGGTATGTCTACCTGCTTGCTGGAGGAGCTATTTCTTGGAAGGGTGCTAAGCAGACACTTATAGCTTTTTCCACCATGGCAGCTGAATTCATAGTTTGTTATGAGGCATCCAATTATAGAATATGATTGCGGAATTTTGTCACAGGGCTGCGCATTATTGATAATATTGAAAGACCACTTAAGTTATTTTATGACAATCAGTTTGCAGTATCATATTCAAATAACAACAGGAGCTCATCTAAATCAAAACATATAGAGATCAAGTTCCTTGTTGTGAAAGAAAGAGTTTAGAGTGATAAAGTTTCGGTAAAGTCTCTATAGAGCATATTGGGACAAACTCTATAATTGTGGATCCACTTACTAAAGGTTTACCGCCTACGGTCTTTCATGAGCATGTTGCTCATCTGGGTGTTATATCATTTGATGATATGTTACTTTAGTGGGAGTTTGTTTTGTTAAGGTATTTGGTTTATGTTTCACTCTATTTTGGTGATCTCATAAGGTTGGACCAGTTGAAAATAGGCATGTTTAGATCAAATTACATGTAATTTTCATGCTACACATCCATACTTGATCTATGTCATTTAATTATGTTGATGTATGTGACCATGGATGGGTTTAGTTACGATAAATATAACAAAAATCGCCTTGATCCTATATTAACATTAATTAATGGACGAGATTATTATTTTGGAAGAATAGCATATGTTATTTTGGAGCTCATACGGTAATATACAATTATCTTTATATATATAGTCCAAGTGGGAGATTGTTAGATTTTGGACATATATATACAAGTATATAATTGTATCATATGCTATTAATAAGGTTTGGGCCTAAATTAAATTGATCTATTAAAGTTAAGGTTAATGGGTCATTAATATTTAAGATAAATATGTGGAGATACCATATATTTAAGATGAGTATGGATAAATATGTGTAGATACCGTTTTCGTAATCTCTAATTTATGATGGGTTAAATTGGAATTATGAAAGATAAGGATAAATACGGTTAGAAGGATAAATACGGTTATGGTCTCCGAATTCGCACCGTAGTTTTTCTTTTCTGGTATCCGATCATCCAGGAACTCTGGCTTTGGAGAACCGGTGTAGAATTTGGAAGATCAAACCAGAAGAAATCAAAGAATTGTTATACTATTATGGATCCAGGTACGTTTCCGTTATTAAATTTATTTTCTTGATGATTTGATATGAAGAAGGTTTTATTGATGATGGTTTTATTATCTATATAATTTTGGTTAAAGTTTAAAGTTTTTTTTATTCAACAAAACGTTGCTAAAAATCTTAGGGAACTGGACATAAGCCAAGGTTGGGGATAGATTGCGGTCAAGATGGAAACGCATTGCTCGCCTGGCCGAGGAAGGGTCATGACTACACATGTCGCAGTCCAGCACCAGCATGTAGGGAGCATTGCTCAGTATGCACAAAAACTCTAGTTAATTAGCAATTATATACACTAGCCAAGACTCCCGTGTAAGCGCAGGCATTCAATCAAGTGATTTATTAAAAAAATATTGGCCTAAACTCATTTACAGTCTTCCTGTCTCATAATAAAAGACAAGTAAATGCTAAAAATGGACGGTTTGGGAAAAGGTAAAGGTGGCGGGAACAATACTTATGTTGCTTTTATTATATTTATGTACAATAATAGTGAAAAAGAATCTTTTCTTATGAGTTCGGTTATAATTTGGTTGGTTAAAAAGATCTCGGGGAGTATTATTTGTTAAAAATTATGTTATTATTAGTTACAAAAATAATATTTGTTGTTATTTTTGAAGTAAAATATTGATTTAAAAGCTATAATTGAAGTCGTGAACGAGGAGGTGAATATATAGTTGTTCACAAGTACTTATGTATGACGGTGCAAGAATGGATGACAATACATGTAGGTGACAACCAAATTCTTCGCTTACACGTACCAAAGGAATTTTGAAAAATTTTATGACGGTGTTTAAATTTGATGACGACAATAATTTTGATTTGATGATGGTTTAGGCAATATCAATATTATTCACGTGCTCAGTATAGTATCAAGCGATATATGAGTTATCTTACGAACAACATTACTTGATAATATTGAAATGCTGGATCATTAATTAAGAGTTAAAAAGTAAGCTTAATTTAATAGTTCATATAAATATAGGTAGCAGTATCAAGCTTAATTTAATAGTTCATATAAATATAGGTAGCAGTATCATCATCCCCAACAAAGTGGTTTCGGGAGGATGGCACAAATCTCGAAAAATGTGATTAAAAATAGGCAATTTGATTGATCAAGATAAAAATAAAAAATAAATTATTTTTGCTCATTTAATTAGAATTTATCTTTAAAAATAAAATTAATCAAAATGTATATCTAATATATTAAATTAGTATAGTTTATCTTATTATTAATAAGAGTTTATCTTATTATTAATAAGAGTTTATCTATAAAATTTAAATTTAAATGTATCTATATTATAAATTATGCATGGCCTGAAAGTTTTTCTAAGCAGGAGGAGTAGAGAAGTTCTAATCTGGGCCATCCCTACAATTGAACGGCCTAGATTTGATGAAAACAAAAAAAATCCTCCACCTTCGACGGCTAGTTTCTGGCCATGGCCGCCAAGCGCGGGAGGGGGGTGTCCACAGCAGGGGAAGTTGTCACGGGCGGTGCAACCAGGAGGGGTGGTGATCACGACTGGACAGAGGGGTCGAGGAGGAGCGGGGAGGGTGAGCATTTGCAGCGGGGGAAGGGGGAGCAGGGTAGAGGAGGGAGGGGAAGATGGTGGCCACGACGGGAAGGCAGGGTCGAGGGGGAGCAAGGAGGGGTGGTAGGGGGCATTCGCGGCGGAGGAGGGGGAGCGGGGTAGAGGAGGGAGTCATGGGAGGAGGAGGGGGCGTCCACGGGCAGAGGAGGGGGGAATCTACCGCGGGGGAGGGGGCGTCCGCAGGCCGAGGAGGGGTGGAGCATCCTCAGGCGGGGGAGGGGGTCGTCCCCTATCGGGGAGGGAATCATCATGGGCGGCATGACTAGGAGGGGTGGTATCGCGACAGGATGGAGGGGTTGAGGGGAGTAGGGAGGGGGAGCGTCTGTGGCAGGGGAGGGTGGGAGCGGGGTAGAGGAGGGAGGGATCGAGGGGGAGGTGGCAGCCATAGCAGGATGGCGGGGTCCCACAACTCCCTCCTCTACCCCACTCCCCCGGCCGCCCAAGACTCTTTCCCCACTCCCCATCAACCCAACCATCCCACCGCGGCCACCCACTCCTCCCGCTTGCGCCGCCTAAGACAACTCCCTCCCCTACCGCGGATACTCCCCTCTCCCCGGACGCCACTACCCCTCTCCCCGTGGCATTTCCCACCGCTGCCGCCGTGCTGCCCAGACTCGCCAATGCCATTGCCGTTGGACATGAGGCGGTGGACGCTGCCAGTGTTGTTGGCATTGCCGTCATTATCAGTGCCAGAGGAGGAATCAGAGGAGTCGGAGTCGGTAGGGGTAGCAGGCACCAACAACAACGGCCACCTCCTCTAGTGGGCAGTGAGGCGCCCGGGCGAGACTCGACGATCTAGGCCGTCCTTGTAATCGGACGGCCTAGATCAAAATTTAGTTTTTAAATAAAAAAAACCAACAGACCTGGGTCGTCCTTATAATCAGACGGCCAACCCAAATGAAAGTTTGGGACAGAAAACTTTCGTACCCCTGGCATAGGAGAATATATATATATATATATATATATATATATATATAGCTTTTTACTAAAAAAAGTAAATATTTTTATATTACTAAACGTTGAAAAAATTAGGTTTAATTATCAAAAAGAGAAACTTTTATTATAATGACAAACTAACCCTTATTCTAAAAAATTAAATAACCTAGCAATCATCTTGCCAGATCTAGCATGAGACAGCCAGATCCGATCGTCCCAAGGCCAAACGCGACCTTAAAGTGATCATATCTTGCCACCCCACGCTAGATTTGGCTATGGCTAGATATAGTCATCGTCGGTTGCAGAGCAGCATTGCCGCCCTCACTTATAAAAAAACTTTTTAAATATTTTGACTGCAACCGCCATTGGGTTGGGGATTGCAGGAAGGAGATGGGTATCACGGCCTCCTTGGCTAATTTTTTAAATTTTTTTATGGAGGGTAATTTAGATAATGCAAAAAAATTTCCCATTTTTTTGATAAGTTGGCCTATTTTTTATCCCACCTAGGAATATCACTAAATTTTCTCTTTTTTGATAAAAAACTTATGTATATATATACAGAGAGACACACAACGATTTTTTTGGAGACTTGCCACCACGGTCAAATGCGCCCCATGGTTTTTGAAGTCTTGGTATAGTAACTGCCAATTAAACATGTTCATTTTCATAATTAAATGATGGTTTTCTTCTACTATAGTGGGCAATGGTAAATAATCTTTACTAATGACACAATAATATCGATAAATAATTAAGGATTGTGGTTTTGTAAATATGTGATTCCCTTCATCTTTTCTCTTTCTTCATTCAACTCTTGCTTGGTGTTGCCAACGGGGTGGGCGTGGATATCCAAATTACCAAGTAAGACTAAATTCAAAGGATGTCCAATAGAATTTGACTGACAAAATTTAACCAAATAAAAATAAACTAAACATGGATATTTTTTGTCCTACCGAACGACTGTTCGAGTGTCAGATATTTTATATTAATAACATAATATCTTTAACATTTGTCAGGTTAATATTATATTTTATGAAAATTTTAAATTTTAATTTACATTGAAATTAATTAAGTTTATATATATAATTGATATTTAATATCTAAAATAACTCAAAATAAGTTACATAGAAAAAAGATAAAAGCCATCCTCACATTTAGGGATTTAAAATAATACGTTTACATCACCAATCATATCAAGTTGTTTACTATATAGTTAGAATATTCTCAATTAATACCATAGTTTACTAAATTTTAAAAATTTAGTTCATATACATTTCCAAGTAAAATAAAAAATAATTAATGCATAAAAGCTTGAAAATAATCTTTGACATCAAAATGTAGTCCAATATTAATTATATATCAAAGGCAAAATATTCAAATAATTGATTCTTCATCAAATGTAGCTCACCTATATGAAAAAATATACAAAAGAGTTAATTACTTGTAGAAATATTTTATAAATATTAAAAGATGAGAAACTAAATATAACATTCTTACATGCTCATTACAAACATAAAGATATTAAAAAACTATCTTCATCAATACAATCATCAATATCTTCTCATTTTTTCAATATTCGTTGTTCCAAATAAATTTGATGTTGAACTTGGTTGTTTCTCTACAAGTAAAAAATATAAAAGTAAAAAAAGAACATATGTTAAAAATGTATCAAAAATAAAAAATACATGAATATAAAATATAAATTACTTTCATATTCACTCCTCAACCAATTTCGAGTGCATATTAAAACTTCAATTATTTTTTAGCTCAAACTATTCGTAGTTGAGCTCATTGTTTGCTCTCCTACATTAAATATCAATTCTGGGGAAATGATTGGCATATAAATGAATAAAATATCTTGAGCAATTTTTTCAAGATAGGATATTTTAATATATTCAATCTCCACCGTTATTATATATCAAAATACTTATCTACTTCATCTACAAAAAAATACTTATTTATCTAAATAATTCTCTAAATTAGTTTATATTGGTTCATTTAATGAATATTTTATAATCAAGTTCTCTACTCCTGACAATCTCCTATTTAGGCTTCCAATAAGATAAACAAATGTTGAATTTTTAATTCCAATAAAGGGTCTGTTTGACACATGTCTAGCCATAGATTTCACATCAATTTTACTTTAAAAAATTTCATTATAATATAATATTTTTTATTAAAATTTATTTTTAAAAAATGATTTTAATTTTTATGCTAATTGACATAAGATAAACTAAGAAAAATAAAAAAAATAACAATTATATAAATGAGATATTAATTTTTTTGTAAAAAATATTTATAATGAGAAAAATAATTAAAAAATAAAATAAATATGAGATAAAAATAATTTCTTATATTAACAGATTTTTTGATAGTTTGACAAAAGAATTTTGATTATGTACGGCTAACGTTTTTTGCCCGTAGTTAAGTAGATGGGATGGACATGCCGTAGGCGATCTTTGACCGACCGACGCCCACCCAGAGTCGCCAAGGGCACCGGAGACAAGAAGCCTCCGGTGATCTGGTCACCACCCATACTCCCTACAGTAGGGCAGCCATGCCGTGGCGAAAGCCACGACCTCTGCAAGGCGTTCAATGCCGCCGACGCCCTGCCATCGTCCGACAAGTACACGGCCAGCTTATCAGCTGGGTAGTCCATCGACATGGCTGGTATGACCGTGATCATCACCCCCACCACCGGCTCCTTCTCCGGGTCTGCTGCACAGACGAAGACGTCGATGTTCGGAAGCAGTTATCGGCCGGGAGGCACTCCGGGAATGCCTCCCTGGACATGGGTCGCCACCTGAAAGGCTGGCGGAGGACCCAAAAAAGGCGAAGGCGGCCTCAGCCATGAAAGCTAGTGTTGGGCCAGAAGCATGGCAGAGGTGGGGAGGGATTGGCGGTGGCTGCTCGGTAGTAAAACATGGCGAGAAGCATGCAGGAGTGAAGAAGAGTGAAGGCTCTGTTGATGAAGGCGCGAGGTTGCTGCACCCATGCTTTGTGGAGAGGAGCTGCTTCACCTTCCATGGCCATTGCCCTAATCAGCTCACTTCCTCTTGCAGTGTTGCAAGGCCTTTGCAGAGTATTTGTATGGTACGAGGGAGATATGTGTATCCATGAAAGGATAATATTACACGCTCGAGACATAGCTATCTCCCCGAAGACCTACTTCAAATAATTAAAAAGAAATCATAACATAGTATAATGTTCTTTTTTGTGATATACAACTGTAGCAGATTTATATCTCTATAATCCAATCGAAAAGATCAACTTAGCTCATAATTCAAGTAACAAAATGATATTATATAATTAATTTGTTCGTCTCGAGCAAGATTGTGCTCTAAATTTATTTAGGTTTGATAACAATTAAGAGCAAGAAGATTTAGTTCTCATCCAAAATGAATAGTTAGTCATTTAGGCGAATTAATTCAGTATTCATCACGTTCAAAATTCATATTCAATTTGGATGTGAAATTACATTCTCAACCAGGAAAACCAAATTGTGATATTTTAACTTGTAAGGCCTTTTGCCGTGATGGAATTAGCATGAAGTACTCTTGCAGTGTCATGTATTGTGTGGGAAAATGACTAATTACGTAATTCATATAAAAAAGGTATTAAAGAAACGGGGATCATATATACAACAAGAGTCCTACATATTCTTGTATATGTATCCCATAAAAACTAGTAAGAAGTGGCCTGATCATTATCTTGATCTTTATGACCTGATCGTTATCGTTATTTTTATCTTTACGTAATTTCGTTGAGTTTTTTAGTTGATGAATAAAGTTAAGATATATAATCCACGTGTTGAAATTAACTGCCGACAGGACCTACCTCCTTTGGATCTAAGAGATAAGGAACATCCATCTCAGAATAACTCGGTGCCATAAATTATCAGATTTCTTTTGAAAAAAAGTATATATGTTGTGCGGTTTGGGGTTCTTGCAATAAATTATCTGATTTATCTTGAAAAAAATTATATATATTATGAGGTTTGGCATTCTCAATATTAAGAAATCTTTGACGGTATCTAAAGTAATTAGTTAATTATTTAAACATATTTCTTGAGGTCACCACCCATATCATTTTAAATATGGGAATGTTCTTGACCCTTAGTTACATTGCAAGTGGGCAGTCTATTTAGGCTTTAGACCTCTTTGTCGGACATACTGTCTGTGTCTCTTATGATTCTTTTAAGCTATCATTTCGAGTATTTATTTTAACGCAGCAGAGATAAGTTGTCACTTCCCACTAAGTTTTAGTTTGACACGCGTGAAAATTTGAGCTTTATTTAAAATGACAAGGTATTCCCTCTTGTAAGTCCAATCTTAATATTTTTGATATGGGATTATTCTCAAGAAATACGAGCGTTCAGTAATACTTAAAAGATTTGAGACAAGTTTATGCTTCTGGAAGATGAGCTAAGGCGGCCACTTCTTACTAGTCCTGCATCCATTTACGACTCCTTAATTAGCGCTTTGTCTCCTCGTTCCGGCCATTCGTATCACCACCTGTTCTCCATGCCTTTATCCTCTTCCCTGCTATGGACGCCTGCATCAAAATTTAAACTCATCACTCAAAATATTCACCTAAATCGTTGATCACATAAATAATTACAAATATAGTTAGCCTTACTAGTTTTTAAAAAGTTAGTGACATTTTTCTTTTTAATCAAACATATGGCCTTTTGTTTTTCTTGCCTTGAACTCATACTTAATGTTTTTGTTACCTCTGTATTCCAGTTTGTCCGGTAAGTCATCAAGAATAGGACGAGAGTTTGCAGCAAGGTGCCCCCAAGCATCCCACACCAAATCCCCT
>JAURVB010014096.1:0-13332 GCA_033002965.1 Piper betle | reverse complement strand
AAAAGCAGTTTTGACAGGGCATCAAGGCCTCACACTAATCGCTTTTCTAATAACAATATAAATCAGATGAGATCAATATTTCAAAAGTAAAATAATATCCCAAATAACTCTGGGAATGTAGAAAAGTCAATTAAAATGTGCAAAGCAATCACATTAATATTGTGTTAACCCAGACGCCCCACTAAAAATCAGCTATATTTGATGATCATTCCAAAAAGATACCGGCAAAACACACCTCCAAGCTTCTTGATAACAAAAACAAATATGATATATAGAATGCAACCCAAAAAAAAACAGAGAGAGAAAGAGAGAAGTGGTCATAAACAGATGGACAAAAATGTTAACAGGTTATTACATTGAAGGAACAATACAAAAAGGAATGCAACAAGATAAATTATTCAAATGGAAACGCTAGATGTTAACATTCAAAAAACACAAGCTGGTGGGCATCGAATATTGGGACTAAAATAAGAGGGAAACCAATTTTCAGCAAGTATGAAAATGACTAAATATTGAAGATATAACATCGAGAAAATGAGAATTACAGAAAATATATTAAAGATTTAAACAAAAGAAATGCTCAAATAACATCTGAGTTCAATGTTACCTCTCCATAAATTGCATCACAAAAGTAAGTTGTCAAGACTGGGCATCCAAACAAATTTCAAGACCTTGCCCACCAATTGTTGCTACAGTACATTGGAATCCATATTGCTCTAGTTCCACAATCACCTTATCAATGACACGGCTCTGATAATACTTTCATATTGTCAAGGATATGTTGCAAAAATTCAAGACAGTATAAAATTTTTTTAAAGACCAAAAGCTGAAGATAAGGAATTGTAGGCTGGAACTCTTCAAACTAGTTATGATAAAAATAATTTTCACAGATAATAACATTGACTGGCTAATACTCAAATGCAAGCACCTTGGCTCCCTTCACCAGACACCAGACACCTTCTTCTTCTTCTTCTTCTTCTAGGATCCATGCAATTAAAAATTCATCACCTAAAGCAAAAATGTCATCAGGGAAGGCTTTGAACCCAAATAAAATTAGGTTTTATGAGCCCCTTACACCTTCGCATAGACGCTTTGCCATTAGGATATCTACGTAACCGGAAATGGATCAAAAATTTTTTGTGAATCCAGCCGAAGAATAATTGAATATAATAAACAAAACAGACCATATATTTACCCTAAACATACACATTTCATGCTTCGTATGTAAAAGGAAATAATGTTAAAAATTAGCAGGATACATGTTGGTAGTAAGGTAAGAACACATCCTCCACCACCAGCCCCAGTCAACTTTGACGTCAAATTATACTTCATTGTAGTTCGCAGAACAGTTTCTATAGAAGCATGGCTAACACCCATGCTTTGGAGTAAGCCTTGATTCATTTCTATTAGTTCCTCTAATTTCTCCTCTTTTTCTGTAATAGAGAGATCATCTGAGGCAGGAGATTGGATGACACAAGACAGCTCCTTACTGATAGAATCTACGGCTGAAAATATGGCATTCATGGCATCTGGGTGCCTTGCGGTCCTTTCAAAGACTCCTGCCACTAATGCTTTTGTGTTCCTCCCAACTTTAGTGTTTGTGATTAGCATCTTTAGTGGTGACCCACAATTAAAGTGGTTTAACTTCCCTGACTGAAACGTGATCATTTTTCCTGATAGACAAATATTTGTTACAAATTCACAATCTCTTAATTCCTGCCTCTTTTTTTATTTCCAGTTAATTTATTAAGAAAAATGCATCTATCTAAAAACATAATTATGCACCTATATGAAAACAACATTACGCAGTGATATGCGGTGTCAAAACAAAAGAAGAGAAGGCAATACCGTATGTACTGACAGTGTTATCAATTCCTGAGGGCTTCCCATGAATAATTTTTTCACCTTCAAAAGCCCATCTGTTTACCAATTCAACATCAGATTGCTCAAGAGATACCCATTCATGATGGTCAGCATTTACATTTAAAACACCTGACGACGCAAGTAGTGCTGCTGAAAGCGAGACACAAAGTGCAGCCGAGGAGCCCAATCCCGATCCAAGAGGCAGATCAGAAATGATTACCACGGAAGCAGGCCTATAGCTGAATGACAATGCAAAAAGAAATAGAAGGTGTTAGGGGAAAAAGGAATATAAAATAAACCACACAAATACATTAAAAGGACACTTATACACAAGAAAACTAACAAGTAAATACCCTAGAATAGAGATGTATAGCCACAGAAAAGCAGAAATTCCAGAAGACAGCCCAATTTTAGCCTCAGGAATGCTTTGCTCCTCAACAAGAAGGGTTATAAGCTTCAGGTTATCTGCTGAACATGTCTCCTTTGATAGAGGATTTGGAATAATTGAAGCAGATAAAATGTTCTTAATTCTAGCCATCGACCATGAAAAAACAAAGCCCAAGTCCTTGCTCTGCAGTTCTAGGAGATCCTTATCACTCTCTGCACTTAGCAAGAGCAGACCAGTCAAACCATAAGCTAGCAATGTAAGCAAGTAATTGAACAATGCTAAAACATGAGATAAAAATCATTATTATTTTGTCAATGATAATAAAAAAAGTTATGAAAATGAAGCCTTTGTCACCCAACTCACTGAAAAAACAGGACATCTAAGTCAACCTTATACACAGGCTTCATAATTTTAACTAACTGTTTCTCGTCCACAGAATAAATAGGTCAGAAATTTTTAAAACAAAATCACGAAATAATTAAAAACTAGATTTAAATGCTTGAATATCAACCTGAAGAGTGACTTTGAACAAGCACGTTAGTATAGAGATCAATGGATGCAGCAACGGCAGTAGATCCATGAACAACTGCATGTTCTCCGGCGAGTATGACCTTCCCTGGGGCCCGAGCTCGAACAACCATTCTGCAATGTTCTTTTATCAATTGACCTAGAGCCGAGGACTTCCACGTCTATAGTGTAAGAGGATCACGTGGAGGAGATGGCGGTGGAGATGGGTGGCCAGAAGTAGCTACGGCGCGACGGCGGCCGGCGACGGTAGCTTGGGAAGCTACGCGATCAATGGCCTTCGCGAGTGTCGCTGTTTTTAAACCAAACCTGGTTCAGTATAATTCGGTTTAGAACCTAGCCCATGGGCAGTATTGAGTGACCCATAAATTGTAGCAAATTGATCATTGACCGAGTTTGGATAAGGCTTGGGAGCAAAAATAATAGTTAGATTAGGTTAAGATCGAGAGTCTTCATTGCTAGCAATTATAGAGTAGATTAGGCAGTAATTTTTTTTAAAAAAAAGACGATTAGTAGTTGGGTAATAAATGGGTGTGAATTGTGAAGAAAGAGTGAGCCCGGATCTAATGCCCCTGGATAACTAATCGCTGTTGCCTTTCACTTGGATGATGCTGCAATTTGAGGCTGAATACAAATACACTTTTATTCGTATTACACTAAAATTGTTTTTTGACTCAGGCACACAAAAATGAAAAGCCGATATTATATAGATAGATGAAAATATTAAAATAACTCTTCCATTCGGTTGGCCGACCAGTAGGACGCTTCATGAGACGTATGATCTCAAAGCCTGCTGTCACCAACTTAAATAAACAATTTTTTATCATAAAAAGAGACGATATTTTTTAATAAATTTGCGCTACCAGCCGAAGACAGAAGCTCTTGAACAAAAGACAAATCGCTCTTCCAACCTTTCGTGATTCTGCTGAAAGTGAGCTAAAAATATGTAGATCCTGATCAAAAAATATATAATAAAAAATGTAAATCCTTAATTTTTTGAAAAAAAATATACTTCTTTCAATGCAATGTGATCACAGATCAGTGCACGGAATATCATACATCAAAGCGTCAAACGAACTTTCAAAAAAAATGTCAAACGAAGATAATTGCTGCAAATGAAACATACACCAGTAGTTCGTTTCAAAAGATTTCGATGAGCCCGTTAACGCAAAAATGTGCTACTTAGAGCCTTAGTGGGCTTCATCAATTCACATCCGTTAAGTTTCATACTAAAGCCCATTAGCCTAGTTAAGAGCCCCGCATCCACAGAATCGCCACCCTGATATGATGCATATGCAATTATGCATCTATTAAAAGTGATTCGACATGAACACCAGCATCTGTTAAAATAATAATATATGTATATGGCTCTTTATTTATTTCAAGATGGAAAGGTTAAATATGTTAAATTAAGGTCAAACTTTTTATTATAGACCCTAATTGGAAACTGGTCTGATATCCGTTAAAGCACCTTATTCTTAGGTCTACATATTTTCCATCTTTTAAGATATATTGATTTTGTATGAATAAGAAGTAAAATATTTAAAAAATTATTTTAATTTATAAAGAGTTATTTATTATGAAAATTTGGGATGTAAAATCTCTTCACAAAAAAATTTGTGTTTTTTCCAAGAAATTTTATTGTCCTTAAATTTTAATGGGACTACTTGGTAGAAGATCTACTTACATTGTACTACAAAATAACTTAAAAATATACAAATATTTAGTTAATAGTCAATACTTTTGTCATGAATTATTATATATAAATATCATAATTTTTTATTTATAATACTAATCAAACAAAACCTAGGAAAAAAAACACAAAAGTTAGCTAAATTTTCACCCTGATCAAACCCCCAATTATCTATTACAAAATTTGAGACAATTTAATCACCACAATATGAACAAAGCAAAACAAATAAAAAACACACAATAATATGCAGTGATTTGGCAAAGAAAAATTCTATATCTATGTTCCTCACCCACGTTGTATGGATCATACTTATCTTTCTTTCATGGGTGGAGAATGTAAGCGATGAATATTCGTATAATATAATTCTTTGACAAAGTCATTTATGATCCCAATTAAATTAGGTATTGCTATAAACAATTAAAAAATTTGTGTAATCAATATTTCTATACGAAAAAAAGTATAAAATACACTATAAAATTATACACAAATGAGGAGCTAGGACAGATATAAGATTGACGGAGGCGTCAAAAAGGGCTCTAAACAAATCTCGTGAGCCAGGACAAGCCTAAGAGGAGCTCAAAAAGGGCTACGGACAAATCTCGCATATTCATAGTGACAGTGGAGCCAGAAAGAGCTATAGACAAATCTCATATCAATTTTTTGCTGCCCCATTAGAGTCAGGGGGATAATTAGGCGACCACCGGATGAGTTGGGCACTAAAAGCTCTTTAATTAATGTACTGCCAATGACTCAACGCTAGGTTCGCAATCAGGATGTGTACCCCAGATCAATTTTGTCTATCATTTTCCGGTTCGAGTTATATATATTTTAGTGACGTTTTCTCATTTAGTACGTGGAAACTTCAAAATTGCTTGTGAACGCTAAGGTAAGTTCTGAAAATGGTTAATTTGTCAACAATCAGTTAATTTAGCTGGGCAATTCACACAAATGACACCGGCAACATTGTAACAAGCAAAACGTTTCTTCCATCGGCCTGTAGATGATCAGAAAATTAAAGATGTGACTCATGACTCGTCTCTAATTTGCAATGAATATACACTTCGGCTAATGCTGGATTGTTTACTAGCCTCCAAGTCATATTGCAGTCGGAAACGCCATCTGATACACGAAGGTACAGCGGGACTTTTCTTTTGCTTCAGAGACTTCTCATGAATAATTTAATGAATTGAAGGGGAGAATTATGTTCACTTGGCTGTAATAAACCGTCAAATTAGCGAGAGGTCATGTACGGTTCTGTTACGGCTTTTGCTGTTTCGACTTTAGTGCTCCCTAAAACACAAGTCCCCATCGGCACCTCACCACAGCCACCAAAGTCAATAAATATCCAATGACATTACAACCGAGATCGAATGCGTGGCCTGCTAATCAAAGAGATTATCACTAATGTTTACTAATCTTTGTATTGCAGCAAAATTTTATGCTCTCCCGACATTGGAAGACAATAAATTCAACTTTCCTTGCGTTGGCGATGATCTAATCTTCCACGAAAAGTAAAAACTTCCACCAGTATTTATTGACCCATTCAAGGTGAAACTAATGGGGTCGGTCGACAATATGGAACCTTGGCTCGTACGTTTAAGTGCTAACTGTCGTTTTAGAATATACAGTGGAGTAGTTCATTAAAATGGATGGAGATTTTGCATTAGAAGAAAATGGAGCAAGTATAAGATGAACTTTATAAATATGCATGACGTAATATTAATTTACACGTGTATGGACGAGAATAACTCCGAGATTAGCTACATATGATCCGATCTACTAAGTTCAACAGACGTGTATATCCAAATTAACAAAAGGCTTTTCTCATAAAAGGGGTTTATGGGGAAAAAAGCTCCTCATAAAATAGCTGGTTTGCTTGAAAAAAACGAAAATGGCGTCCACGCTCACACGGGAAAATATTAGAGTAAAAGTTACTTACGCTCCCAGTTTTTATATAAAATATTATTTACACCCCTCTTTTTAAAAAATAATCACTTAGACCCTTGGATTGGCCGCGGTTATTTTTACTAGATGACGTGGCAAAATAAGACACGTCATTGAGGAAAAATAACTCCCACTCCTCAATCATCTCACCAGCCACTTGAACATCCCCCATAACGTCGGCCACGTCGTCAAAGGCTAACTATTTATTATAGTCTAGGGGTATAAGTGACCATATTTCAAAATAAAGGGTGTGTAAGTAATACTTTGTACAAAAGGAGTAGTGATTTTTACTCAAAACAATAATATCCCTGAAGAGTTTATTCTATATATTTCTATGTCAATATCTACTATAATTTCCGTCAAACCAACTAATTTGACAGTGAATTTTCGACCTTTGTATATAAAAAATAAATTGCTCGTTTCAAAAATAAAATTTTGCAGCATCACCAAAAGACAATGGCCAAGAAATTCTTTCAAACTTCTAGAGCTGCTGATACGTTCATTTGACCGGGCGGCTGGTTACAATGTCGGTCGCAAAGTCCAAACTCTAAACTGCTCGATTCGTATTTTTCATGCAGTGTCTTTATTTCCGAGCCATGACATAACGCTCGTACAAATGTACAATGCAATTTTGTCACCCAGCACAAGGCTATAAACGCAGCCCCTCCTCACTTTCTTCTTCCTCCTCATTTCTTTCTTTCTACCTTCTCCTCCTCTCCCATGGCTCTTCGTTTGGTGTATCTCCTTACTGTCTTCCTTTTTCTGTCATCGGTGGTCAAGTCTGATGGTATGTTTGCTTTTAAACATTCATTATTTTGTTCTCCATGATCATTTGCTAAGATGTTCGGCGCTGTCGTACATTTAGATAAATGTGTTTGAAATGGGAATATTGCGGATTTAGTCGTCATGCATGTGTGGGGGTTGTTGGGTTTGCATTGTGTGTTGTAGTGTGTTGGTAGAGGTGGGATGGCATTTTTTGATTTATTTCAGTATTGCATGTTTTCTCTTTAGCTTGTGAGTGGCTTAAATTGAGATTTACATGCACGATTCCTCACTAGCAAACGAGCTGTTGATTAAATTATTGTCCAGTGCGAAAGTTTGCTTCTTTTTTCTTAAAATCAATGTGTGATGTAACTCGGTTAAATATGAATCTTGGATTTAATGATGAAAATTTGCACAAATCTATTCTTCAAGCTTTTTCTTTTGGTCCTTTATAACTCGTCGTGATGTCTTAACAGATTACGTGGGGAAAAAACAGACTAGTTTATGTTTTTGAAATAAAATAAAATAAAATAAAAACAAGACATTGCATTTCATAGTTTGCGTTTTTGAATTATGGCATATGCTGATCATAATGTTCCAATTCACATTTGTGTTGAAGTGAATTCAGTTTAACTAACACCATATCTCCATCAGATGAGGACGATGTGCTTCTTGCGGGTGTGAACACTTACAGGGCGTCATTGAACTTAGCCTCTCTGACAAAAGACGAGAATGCAGAGTGTCTTGCTGATAGAATAGCCGACCAATTCAATGATCAACTTTGCACAAATACAACTGGATCAAATGCAGCTCTAGGAGTGGTGAATCAGTTTTCCAACTACCCACAATTCTTATCACAGTGTCGTCTTAACATATCGAACACCGGGGATGGAATTATACTGCCAGTTTGTGTTCCTGGTCTGAGATCTGATGTTGTCCTATCGAACTTTACTAGGAGTCAATACTCCAGGTATTTGAACGATGGCCGATATGTTGGAGCTGGAATTGCTACAGAGGATGACTGGATTGTGATGGTCTTGACCACAAACTCACCTCCATCTCTTCCATCTGGTGAGTGAGGACATTTATATTCAATCAAACGTTTTTGTGATCATTTAATCTTAGTTGTAGAAAAACCAAGCTTTGTTTGAAAGTTAGAAGATTTATGAACTAAAACTCAGAATAAGATTGAAAGTAGCTTCCTATATTAACTGTATGGATAGGATCACTATCGTATATCTCTATGTTTTCGCTTGAATAGGAAAAGAGCGGTGTCAAAAGATACTAAGGTGGAGTTATGAAAGTCAAAAAAATGAAGATAGCTTACATGGTATCTGTTGTTGAGGAAGATGTATTATTTGAGAGATGTTAATGTGTGGCTTAGGTTTAATAAAACTTGCAAAACTTTTACTGAACAAACATTTGTTTATTAATGCAAGAAGATATATATACATGTCTTCATGGTTGGGTAATTTTGACTAACATCATATCCTAATCAGATCTTGATGATGACGAAGAGCTTCTTGCTGGCATCAACGCTTATAGGACCTCATTGAGGTTAACCACTCTAACAAAAGACGATAATGCAGAATGCCTAGCCGACAAGATAGCCGACCGATACAATAACCAAGTTTGCACAAATTCTACCGGATCAAATGCAATTATAGGGGCGGAGAACCAGTTTTCGAACTATCCACAGTTTTTATCGCAATGTCGTCTTAACATTTCAAGCACCGGGGATGGAATTATACTACCAGTTTGTGTTCCAAATCTGAGGTCTGACCTTGTCATGTCAAACTTTACTAGGAGCCAGTATTCGAGGTACTTGAATGATAGTCGCTACGTTGGAGCTGGAATTTCTACAGAGGATGACTGGATTGTACTGGCCTTGACCACCACCGCTGCTACTATCGATTAGTCATTAGACAACTTGTCAATTTTCAATTTGATCAAATAAAACTTATTTTAGATGCGTGCACGAAAATGTGGCCTATATTATTGACTTAATTTGTTTACAAAATAAATAAAAATTTGGCCTCTATTATTTATTTTGCTAGCTTGATGGATACAAAGGCATCCCCCTCTTGGTGGTTTTGAACTCACATCCAACTAAAGGGTGGCCTCTATTAGTTGTGTTCGGCGTGTTTATTAGGAAAAGAGTACGACTAGAGTGAATATAAATTTTCATATTTTAATGCTAATTCCGTCTTAGTTATGAAAAGAAAATATTAGTTATCTTTAGTCTTAGTTCGGAATAAATTGAACATCCAAATATATAATCTGAAAGTTGTATTCAAATGACATGTGCTTGGGGGGAAAAAACTACAAATCACATTCTTATTTTATTTTATTTATTTTACTTTTTAAACTCCATCAATAAATATATGCATTGCCGATCCCAAGTCTTAATAAAATAAGAGGAGGTACTAGAAAAGAGAAGACATTCAACCCTAAAAAATTTGTTGGTTATAATTATATAAGATTTAATTTAAAATGTATGTACCTTTTGGTTTGACTACGAGGTGGGTGAAAGAAGACCAAAAGAAAAAAGAAAAGGAAATTTTATTTTTTAAAATCCAGTGAGCCACTGGATAGAGATCTAAGGGCAGGCGGTGGGTCAACGTAACCAAAGTTGGGGCGATTCCTGCCTTCCCTCTTAATCGATCCTCCCCACCAAACCCTCTTCTTTACACAACCCGACACCCAACCCGACCAAACCTTTTTAAACTGAGTCGGTTCTTCCTTCTCTGTTCCATTTCGATCTCTTCATCCATCCAAGACTCTCTGTCTTTCTTCTTGATCTGATCATGGCTTCTCGTGAACGGTTGCTCTTCTTTACCACCTTCCTTCTTCTCTCCTCTCTAGTCAAGTCCGGTAAGGTTATCCTGCCCTTCACTTTTCGTTTCTTCCTTGTGCTTTATCTTCCTGATTTTCCGTGTTTGATAATGGCGCCTTTTGTGGGAAATGTGAGGTTTGTTTGAAGTGTTGAGCTTTCTTCTTTCTCCCTGCTGTGAACTGTCGTCGTGCTAAGTTACTGTCGCTCGTCGGAATGAGATGTTTGATTTGATCAGTATGTGTGTACGTTGAAGATCCTAATTTGATCGATGGCTAGAATGGTGTTTACTGTATATTCCTTTCTTCCCCAAATTAGGAAAACGAGATCTTCGATCAGCACTTACTTGCATTGACTTTTTTCACCCCTATCTCGACTCTAATGAAAGATGTTGATGTGTTCGCCATTTCTATATTTTTATGTGGTTAATGTGCTTGATACATGCAGGAATGCATCTTAGATTTATAATTTACTAATGGCGACTAGCACAAAATAGATGTCTTTTCTTAGATCGACTTTTCCCCATTATGATTTGAAATGGCGTACTACTTTATTTCTGTCATGCCTTTGTTTTATGCTTAAACAAATCAATCAGAATTTTATTTTAGGAACAATGTGCCTGCCTGAAAACGGTTCAATTGCTCAGCATTGTCAAATGAGTTTTTCTTCCTTTGTTCTTATTTGGAAAAATTAGATGATTTGCCCAAAAGATCCGTATAATGTTTTACTTTAGCATTATTGCTTTGTCTTTATGTTGTTCAACAGCATGCACTCATGCATTAGATTCTTTATGAGCTAGAACTTTTACTTATATCCGGCCTGCACAAAATGTGTTGCTCAACTGGGCCGCTTGCATTGTGTGTTACGCATGAGTTTTAACTTCCATCAAATTTCCTTTGTCATTATTCAAATCTGCCACCTTTTAGTACTTTGGCAGTGCCCAGTTTCTCTCTATGGAAATTGTTAAATCTATTGATATTATATCTAGGTAGACTCGGATATTTTGTTTTCCGAAGATATCCATTTTTCTTTTGTTGAAGCAACTTTTATTTCTTGACTAATATCTTACCTTCATCAGATGATACCGATGACCAGCTTCTTGCCGGAGTCAACACTTACAGGGCATCCTTGAACTTAACCGCTTTGACAAAAAATGATCAAGCAGAGTGCCTTGCAGATGAAATAGCCAACCAGTTCAAGGATAGAGTTTGCACCAATACGACAGGGTCAAATACAGTTCCAGGGACAGAGGATAATTTTCCAAATTACCCTCAGCTGCTAGCACATTGTGATCTAAACATATCCAGCACCAGGGAGAGTATGATACTACCGGCTTGTATTCCAGGTCTGAGGTCTGACCTTGTCCTATCGAATTTTACTCAGAGCCAGTACTCAGAGTACTTGAACGACACCCAATATGTCGGAGCTGGAATTGCTACAGAGAATGACTGGGTTGTGATGGTCTTGACAACAAATACTCCATCTGGTGATTTTGCAAAGCAGTCTACCTCTGGATCTCTGCCTCTGATTCAAGAGGTACCTCTGATGATGGTGGCGGCAATGTTGTTTTTAATGTACTGAATTTTTGTCAATATTGTAGCTTAACCTTAAAGATTTCGTAGGGAGTATTGAATGTATGAAACTCCGAGGAGACGATACTTGCTATACATGTTGGCTTTCATTTGATATTTTCTTCATGTTTGTGAATATATTCAATGGCTTCCCTGGTAAGTAAACTAAGTACTAAATGTTATAGCTACCAGGATGATCACGCAAGCAAAACTCGTGTCCTGATTTGCTAACTAGGTCTGGAAGAACGTTAGTAACACCAAACTCGAAAGGAAGATACGAAAAAGAGAAGAAAGAATGAGGTTTACCTTTTTTGTTTCCGGGCAAACTGAAATTATATTAGACAAACAAAGAAGAAATTACAGAAGTGACAGTATCAGCTGAATACATGAGGCAAAAGAGAGCAGGTTACAAGAGATGTGTCATCTGTTCTATTTAAGAAGTACAATTTTTACGTTTGCCTCCAGAAATTGCCTTCCATGGGCAAGTTTTTAACAGGCACCGTGAGTCATCTAATGATTCTAAACCTGCATATTATTGAGACAGTAAGTCATCTGACACCTTATAGAAGCTTTGGAAAGAATCTTGAAGAAAAATGATGCGCATATTTGTACGACAAAAATTGCCAACCTATACATAAGTTCCCAACTTATGCTCCAAACAGTGAATTCCATTACTTAATTCACCATTCATATCACAGTGATCATAGTTAAATTCTGAAGGGATGGATACAAACGTTGGCATTGTCTGAAATGCACTGCTGGGGCTCTGGGGCTGGAAAGGGTGTAGAAATATTTCATTGCTTCGCCACTGGTGATTCTGTTGATGTTTAAAATCTATAGCTATTGTGATTTTTCATTTTTATCCATCGATAGTATTTTTTTTGTTCCACGAGACTATGTGGTAAAGTTTGTTTAGATATAAAATCTCATATATGATATATAGATTGTTTGGGTGCAAACTTATCCCCCCAATCTTGCTTCCCATTGTGATTGGTGGGACCAAGACACCTTTGCCGCGCAAAAAACTCACATAAGTTAAATATAAAAAAAAAAAAGTTAGCCGTGAGGAAGGAATGACAGAAAATTTTTACCTAGTTCCTTATGGTTCAGCACAAATCTTTAAATCAATCTACGATGGTTTGATAAATACAAAATCATTATTTTCTTATAATATTATAATTTACACAAATAATAATAAATTTAACCGCCTTTGATTTGATTCGTTTTTAGATAACTTCAACTCTAATGCAATAGTTCATCTTCTACTAATCTTCAAATACTCAAAATAATTCTGCCAATGCACCGTGGATGGATGGCCAAAACGGTCGGTTAGTAACTTCCGTCTGTAGTTGGAAAGGCTTTAAAATTCTATTGGTGGTGTATACAACCTGTGGATATTTTTTAGTGCACCAAGTTTCGGGTGGCGCACTATGCGCCGGTTGGTCCCCTGAAGCAAGCGGGTTCCGACGCGGTCCCGGGTCCCAGGTCCCGCTCTAGTCACGATCGCGGTCAACCATGGGCTAATAGAGCTGGTTGCGAAGTTGGACAGAACTACGATCACGGCAACAGTAAATGGGCTCGACGGACCCAGCTACAACGGTGGTGCAGCACCGCCTTTGGGAGCTCTGATGACAGCTTTTTGGTGCCGTGGCGAGGGAGACCGCCCATAACGGTGGATCTTGGCCCTCTGAAGCTTTTGCTAGTGCTTCAGTGGCCAGAGGCGTTGCTGGCCGGCTGCAGTGGCAGCCAAAAG
>JAURVB010014095.1:0-74115 GCA_033002965.1 Piper betle | reverse complement strand
CATTGCTGCTTCTAATTAGTGGTGCTTTATTTTGATCGATCCCATGGTGTTTATTATGCCTTAATAATGTCAAACGTCTAAAATTGCCCTGTGTTCCTCGTATATCAGTTGGAACCCCTTGCGGACGTCGGAAGGTTGAAAAGGTCAGAAATGTTTGTAATTGGAGGATCGACAGCCTATCGATTGAGATTTGGTTATTTCAATTTAACAGCGAAGCAAGCCTTAAAAAACCATTATTGTTAATGTTAGTCAACCGAAACACACAAATAATAGAAATTAGGTAAGATGTTGAGTTATATACGTTTTGTATCAGATAAATTTTAATTTTAAATTTAAATTCTTATTTGTAAATTATAATAATTTTATATCTTAGATAAAAATTGTGAAAGATATGATTTTATATACTTTTATTTGCAGTAAATTAAAAGTTAAAGTTAACTGAATTGAAACCAGTGATTTTTTAATGTAAAAGGGATTTTATTATTTTTTTAAAAATTATTATTTTTTTAGCTCGTACTTTACGAAAGATGTATTTTTATTATATATTTTAAATTTTTCTATATTTTAATTTGATGATTCTCTTACTTTTAATTACATATCAGTATTGAATTATCCTTTAATAAGAATAGTTTCCCCCTTTATTAATAATAATAGATAATAGAATTAATGAGAATAGTAACTTAGTAGCCAAAAATTGGGCTGGCTTACTCTGGGGAGATTGAAAAAAGTCCATGAAATATACGATCTGGTTTTTCCCCATCGAGATGCCTTGCTCGTCATTATATTTTTTTAAAAAAAATGTCTTTAGTTGTATTTTAATGATGATTAGTTTGAATCAACGACGGCTTCTCAAATTAAAAGCGGCCTAAATTGAGGGAAAATATGCTCGTTGAATCAATAGCAATCCCAAACCAGAATTCAGAACCATCCCCTGCCATGCAGATTTTATTTTACTAAATACAGGATGACAAAAAAAATGGAAATAACGTAAGCCCATTTCATTATTTTTTTTAATTCATCTCATTAATTGCTAGAATAAATTTTGTTTCGTTTCAACGCCTACTTACATCAGGTATCCGCCCATGACAGCTGCCCGAGCCTGTCTTGCTTCCTCCACCAAGTAGTCCAAGCGAGGGGCTTAATCCTTATTAACCCTTGAATTACTTAGAAAAATATCTCAACCTTTGCCCGTGATAGATTAATTAATGAATAAAAATTTATTGATTACCAAGTGTTGACAAAACCCAACTGTTTCTATCATTTTATGCCAAAAGAATCATTTCAGTTCTCACGTTCACATACGCTCTTCTTTCCCAAAATATACTCTCCCGTACTGTGTTCTGAACATTTCTTTGTTGCGGATAACAGAAAAATGAACTTACCTGTCAAGATAACCAACAACCTCCCTATTTATTCTTCGGTTTAGATTTGAAAAAAACATTAATGCATCAGCTCCAAGAGACAAGACTCTTCCAGGAAGTAGACCAATAAAGAAATTGCACAGATCTCAGAAGCAAAAATCTAAATCTCCATCACAAGATCAACAACTATAACAATAATTAAACGTTCTCGCCATTGTAATAGAAATGAGTCAGAAAAATTCCAAATGATCTCAACAAACAGAAAATATATAAAAGCAGGACATCAAACCATAAGCCTGACCACAGGAATGATCCACGAGAAAATGCAAAAAGATACTCCCAAACTAGCTCATTTCAGAGGAATAAACCTGGACGAATGGGTGGCACCAATACCAGGCCTTCCATGCTTTACAGGTTTGTATGAGATGGAGAACTCCGCCAGGTAATGACTAATCATCTCTGGCTGCATGAATTGCATTGGACAAGTGAGCAACAATAAACATACCGATAACTTATGACACGTTTCATCACCAATAATTACAAGGTAAATGAGTGTTCACTTATTCACACAAACAGTTGACGCTCACAATAAATAAAAACAGTGAGGAAACACAGGAATTGAACAAAAGATCATAAATATATGATTATCTTTTCTAGTTCGGCTCATCATAACAAATAAGTGAGATACAAAGGGCAATTCAATGGCCACTTGAGGCTTTTTAAAACAGAAAGACCAGAAAGCGCATTGAGAACATAAGTTATCAATTTGTAGCTTCTTACATTTAAAGTGAGCATACCTTAATTTCAACTTGATTAAAAGTTTTCCCATTGTAGACACCAATAATGCTTCCAATCATTTCAGGCACAATGATCATGTTTCGTAAATGGGTCCTTACTGGTTCAGGCTTTTCACCAGGTGGTGCCTCCTTCTTCTACTCCAATTTTATGAACAAAATGAACATCAAAGGTCAAATTAAGCAAAAAATTATGGGCTTGTCAAACACATCACCCAGCAAATAAGAGAGAAAGTACAATTCCACATAGAAAGGGAAACAGCACAACCGAGTACATTACACAACCACCACTCCAAAGAAGGTAAGAGATGTAGTCTGATTTCCACATTTTTCTGTGGACAGACTTAACAAATTAAAACAGTGACATAGGTAAGAAAATCAAGCTTATCACCTCAAAACTCAATAATTTTTATACTTTGCCGGCCCTACAATAACAATTTCATACAAATGGTAAAGCATGTATGCAAGAAGAGCAATTGTTTCAAATTCGAATATCTAAATAGCATATCACGCCTCTTTAACACTGGCCACAAAAATGACAATCTGATATATTCAATACATCATGTGAAACTAACGTGTCACGTACATATCAAATTTCCACCAGCCATCCCCAAAGGCAATAACATGAGAAATATATTCACTGGTGAATGACCTTTGACGTCTTATACCCTCACTCCCGTGGAACACAAGAACTTATTTTAAATGATACTATTTGAGAGCTTTTAAAGTAAAAGGCTCAGCACACTTCAAAATCCTAAACGAAGCTAATGTTCATTGCATTTCCAACACAATCATAACAAGCAAATTCTTCCAGAACAACAATCAATCTAGCATTCCACCAGCACATCACAGCAAAACTAGTCTGAATACCAAACAAACCATGCATAAAAATCCAAAAATTCAACAATCACAAATCCAAAGAACGTAAAAACATACTGCCTTGCGGAGCTTCTTGATCAAAGCCATCGGCTTCCTCTTCAATCCACGCTTGAACCTGAGAAACAAACCACCTATGGAAAATCGATATCAAACAAAAACAGAAACCGAATCTTCCATTAGGAAAAGAAAGAACCTTCGGCGCGCACGGGCATTGAAGAGATTGACAAGCTCATCGGTGCCCATGTCGAGCAGCTGGTCGAGATCAACGCCTCTGAAGGAGAACTTCTTGAAGGTTCTCCGCTTGGGCTGCGCACCTCCCACCTCCATTTCCGTGTCCGCCTAAAACCACACCAGAAAAAACGAAGCCATCAAATCAAGTAAACCACCAAACGAATAGACGAGAAGAGAAGGAAGACAGTATTTAGGGGGTCAGAAGGAGAACCAACCATGGCCGCCGCCGCCGCTTCTTCCCCTCGCGCCGTAGGGTTTGCAGATGCCGGGTGGTCGTGGCGGGAGTTCTAGGGTTTTATCGGATATAAATGTGGAGACTTTATATTTGCGTGAGAGGGTTTGTAGAGCGGGTAACCGGTCATTCGTTAGATCCGAGTCCGAAGTTGATTATTATGACTTGTTTATATATACATACATACATATATATATAGTATATATATACACACGAGGGCACAAGACAGATGGTGCAGTGCTTCAGCTGTTGATCAAATCCAACGGTTGAAACATGCCCCCCATAAAATAAAAAGTTTAGCGTCGCCGGCCGACGCGTCGCCGCCACCCCGGCTGCGGCGACGCCACCACCCCTGCTCGCAGCCCGTCGCCGCCCATCGGGCGGCGGCGATGTAACGGCCGGGCGACGGGGCGGCGGATCTAGCCACCCCGCGTCTCTCCCTCCGGCCAGCCGGGCGACACCACCGCCACCCCGTCGTGCGACGCCCCGGTCCCCCGACCGCCGTCCCCCGCCACCACCCCGCCACGCCCCCCCTTGGCCCCGTCGGCCACCCCCGCACGCCGCCCCTCGGCCCCAGCCGCCACCCTGCTGCTGCTCGCCCCGCTCGGCCCTCGCCCGCGCACCCCGCCGCACCCCTCGGCCTCCGCCCGCCACCCTACCGCGCCACGCCCCCCGTCCCTTGTCTGCCGCCGCCCCCCGGCCGTCGCCGTGGCCGGGCACCCTTCTCGCCCTCCGCCGTCGCTGTTGCGGCGGCGCCGGCAGGATACTTTTCTTTTGATCTTGGCCGTTGGATGCTGATCCAATAGCCACGATCAAACTCTAGTACAGCCAACTTGGTTGTGCTGGAGTACAAGAATCTTTATTCATATATATATATATATATATATATAAAAAAATTATTTTACGTATCAAATGAGAGCCCAGATCTAAAAAGGCACAAAAAATTTTTTTTTTTGATCTATTCTTAGCCAAGAGAGGAGAAATAGATCCTCTTTTTTTACAATTTTAACGAAACATTTATTTGACAATTTTGGGGAAACATTTCTTACTTTTGAGGAGAAATAGATCCATAGTTAGATCACAACTTAGAAGATTCAACATTAGATTCCTTCATGGCAATCTGGGTTTACAAGTTGCACCAGAAGGTCCAACTGCACTTTCAGGAAAAACAAAAATCCAACTGCGGATGCGATTCTACAGAGAAATAATAGAACCAATTTTGCATGGAAAAAATTCAAATTATACATTCATTATCTATTTTTATTTGCTGTTGCTTGGCCACAAAAATTAAAAAAACGATTGCTACCTGTTCTCAGGCTAAAACATGACGGCTCAGCCTTCAGATTAAACTTTCTTCACCATCAAAGTGCCAGAACCGTCAATCATGTTTTCTGCTGGCTCTTGAGACCCAATTCAATGCGGTGGGTACAACCAGCTGGCTCCATTCCAAACAGAAAACTTTATCAGGATCAACAATGTATAATCAAGCATGACACACCAGAATGGGTAACACCCCGAATATCAAAATCAGGTGCAGGCTATTGATATTGCGTAATACGTGTCTCATAAGCAAACCCTATGTAAGGACAAATATAATGGTATCCACGCTCTTCTCCAAAGCACTATGGAAGAAGAAACAGACCAATAAAAAAGGGGAAGACGACTAGACAGAGAACAGGAGCACATTCACTGCCTCCAAAGGAAGAGGCAAAGGCACACTCCACGGTGAAGCCTGGAAGAAAGGAAGCAACAGTGGCAAGAACCAGCCTATGGCATATGAACCACAAAATGCAGTCTTGTATCCTTCATAACATGTGAAATGCAGCTTAAATTGTGAAACGATACGCCTTCTCTTGGGCTAATAAATCAATCCGCTGCAGAGACTAATGTGCAAAAGTGGACAATAGATAACTTGTAAAAAATATTATGGCACTTATTGAAAAAAGGACTCTTGTCGTCCAAATTCACGAGAATCACCGCTACAAAATTTTGAACTAAAAAATAGTAGTTAAATTATAAATGGTAAGGATGCTTTAAAAAGAGAAGTTTATTTAGGACCCAACCATGAATGGCAGTTTAATAAAGAGTTGAATCTAAAAAAATAAAGTTTAAGCAACACTTTCAACTTAACTTGATTTGCCATATGGAATGGAGCAATGTACAATTTCAAAAAATATCAACAACCCGGATCTAAAGAAATGGCATTTACTCATAGCTTCTAGCCATTACCTCTTTGCAGGATTTCGATTAAAAAATCTTAAAAGCAATAACTGAACAAATAAAAAATGCCCTTGTATCATATTTCAAACTGTATTTCAATCATGTTGCCAACTTTGCCGACTTAAATTATTCTAGATATGCATCATGTCATCATATCAATCTATGGAATTCTGCAAATAAATATTGGCTACCGGATTAACACCCTTTCCAGAACCTAAAGACAAATAGTTGGTACCTCAGAGTGCAAAAGCCTTAGGGTGTAGTGCAATAAAATCTGGCCGTTTCCTCCACAAGCGAAAAGGTAGCCCCAGGGAGAAGAAGAATTTTAACAAGAAGAAAATGAGGCAGTTGTCTTCTATAAAACTTCTGAACATATAGTTTAAGCCAGTATTCATACAACAAAAAATTATTGTCCTTATCTTATATCAAAACTTCTTCTTTTGCGTTCACCGGGGTATCTCTATTCTCCTTGCGCCTGCAAGTGAAGAATAGAATATATCAGAAGGTTATCAAAAAGTATTCTATTCATAATAGACAAACAAATATTCAAGTATATTAAGCGTCCGGGTCTACCAACAACCATGAAACAAACAGGCATATGCTGACATCTGGTATAAAGAAAAATGATGCAGCTGAAAATGAATGCTCAGTTACTTACTCTTGAAACGTTTTAATGAGTGACCTTGGTCGATCATATGCTTCACCTATGTCTTCACCTTTGTCTTCAGGCCTTTTCCTACAAGTAGTTCTCGACTCAGGTTTCCAGCAAGCTCTAGCAAGAGACTTTCCAAGCAAATCTGCTATACTTACAGCCATATTTGCCACTCTCTCAACATAAGGGAAAGTCTCGTCACCTAAAGTGATTAGACACCCATAGATACATAGAACAAACTTGATGCCTAGGCTCCAGATCTAATTACTCTGAGTCATTTCTTGCCAATCCCTTAGGTATGCCCATTGCCACATTAACTGGGACGCTCTGACTGAACAGTGTTGCAAACCTCAATAGGTGGAACATAGCTTTTGGATCCCTAATATTAACTGGAGCAAAGCAGAAATTAAACCGATCTTGCAAAGATAATGCCAGAACTTGCTCAAGCATCTGTGCAACTTTCTTGATATGATCATGTCGGCACAAAAAATATGAACCTTCCAAGTGACAGTTCTGGCTAAACTTATCAAGCAACTGACACAAACTCATATTTGAAACTTTTCCAGAAAATAATTCAACTTGCTCAAAGAAAGGAAAGAGACCTGCTTGCTTTACCTCGTCAAAAGGCTGTTTCAAACACTCTATAAGATAGTCTAGGTCATTCAAATGGAGAGTGGTTGTAAGCCCATCAGGGTACCGGCTCCCTCGGCGTCCAGCCCTTCCAGCAATTTGATTCACCTGTGTGGCAGGAACTGGAACAATTTTATCACCATTGTATTTTGAGAGGGTGTAAAAAACAACCCGTCTGACATTAAGGTTCAAACCCATCCCAACAGCGTCACTGGCCACCAGAACATTTAACTCATTGCTTGGATCATTAAACAAATCAGCCTGCTGCCTCCGACTTTCAGGGAGAAGAGCACCATAAATTACACAACATCGGTAATTAGTGAACTTCTCAATTGCCATTTTAACTTCGAATACCTCCCTCCTTGAAAAGGCTACCACACAATCTCCAGGACGTATGTTTTTAAATCTCCCAGTAAAGTCTTTGCTTCTATAACTAAAGGTTTGAACCTTTGATAGTGATGCTCGATCAACTCACCCTAGTTTCTGAACAGATTTGTCTGACAAGACTTAGAACACTAGGATCGCCACAAAGATGTATCTCATCTGCTTTCAGCCCAAGCAAAGCACGTGTCCATGCAAAACCACGATAGGGATCGGCCACCATCTGAATTTCATCAATGACGGTAACATCATAAGATTCTTCAGTAGAGACCATTTCAACAGTGCAGGCAACATGATGTGAAAATGGCACATATTTCTTTTCTTTTCGGGGAGAAGACTACAATACACACCTTTGGCATTCACCTTATCAAAAGCCTCCATAGCCAAGAGTCTAAGAGGACTGCAATAGATATTTCTTTTCTTGGCTTCCATGAAACATTGCAAGGCGTTATAGGTTTTCCCGCTATTTGTTGGTCCGCAGTGGTAGATGATCTTTCGTTTCATGACTTGGGCAAAAGAAAACCATGTGTGTGGCTGTGTCATGTTGGCAGAATCAACCATGAATCTGAATTCTTGATCTCATCAGGGAACTCTTCCAAGCAGAAATCCACAAACAATGGGAACAAAAACTGATATGCTTTCTCAGATGGGCCAATGGAGTTGAGATACTCGACAACATGGTTAGGGCATCTCTTCAAGAAGAAAGCCCTGAATTTTTTCACAGCAGTTGGGAAGAAGTCACCACTGATATAAATTGCCAGAGACTGGTCAATCGCTCACCCTGACATCGCAAAGCCCTGAAACACATCGGCTTAAAATACTCTTTTTTATCCTCGGCCAGGGTTTGCATGCTTTACAATCTTCGATAAAATCATAAAACAATCATTTCATGAGATTGCACTTACATTTGGGACTGAATAAACTTAAGTTCTTTAGATACTCTAAAGGTAAACATTGCTTTGGAAATAAAAAGGGTCAAATATGAAACTTTCTGAACTATTTGAACTTCGAACTTTTGTTATCAGAGACTATTTAACCATTTATGATAAATTATCATTGCCTGTAAAAATAGAACTTAAAACAATGATAATATGATTGACTTACATAACAAATTTCCCAAAACGTATATCAACAGAGGCCGCAAAGCCAGGAAATTACTTACACATGTATAAAAATTAGTAAGAAGACGTCCAGCCCCATTTACAGGATTTTGTAAACAACCAGCAAGTTCCAATTCATTGGAACTACTAAAGCTCAAGCCTTGTTATTATCTTTGGATCACCCATCTAAATATCATGGCGCTTCAACAAGAACACCATGCTTTAAAATCAAAATCAAGCACGGGCTCTTGAAATTGCATCATATGTTCTGCAACAGGCAAAAGCTATTCCAAGGACAACTATCACAAAATCAATGACTCTTTGCCCAAGCTTTAACAAAGAAGAAACGAAAATGAAATGAAAAGTTGCAGGTAAAACAAAAGAGAGCAAGCACATACAGTGCTTCCAACAAGAGAGACAGAGGCACGAAACACTGGAATAAAGGAAGCCACAATGGAAAGAATCACTAAGGCCAGTGAACAGACGAAGTACGGACTTGTGATCTCCTTAACAGGGGAACTGCAGCAAAGTTTGTGGAACCATATCCTTTCTCTTGATCTTTCCTCAATAATCTCATGTATTGGATGCATCATGATTGGAAAGGTAAATGCCAATCCTATGCAGAGACCAATCTGCAATACTGAACCATCTTCAACTTTCTACAATATATGTCACACACAAGTAAAAAGGTGGCGTTCTTGTTTAAATTCACGTAGTTCGCAAGAAAATAAAATAAGGTGTACGTACAAAATTTTTTGGCTTATAGCATGGTTGCATAAATCGGAATCGGAATCGGAATCGGTTTTCCCGTGAATCGGAATCGGAATCGGAATCGGTCTGAATCGGCCAAGAATCGGTTCAGTTGAATCGGTCCAAATTAATTTAATCGGTCATATATAATAATTTGATAATTTATAATATAAATATATTAAAATTGGATATTGATGTTATTTTGATATTATTCTGTTTATTATAGTTTATGATATTTTTTAAATATTTTTTAAGATTTTTTTAAAATTATTTAGAATTAATTATTATTTTTGACTCGGGTTAGACTCGGAGTCAACTTTTAATTACGAGAATGCCACCCTCCCCTCTCTACCCCCGCCGCCGCCGGCGGCCCGGTCGGCGGCGAGCCTCGCGGCGGCGATGTCGGCAGCCCGGTCGGACGAACCGTCGGCCGGCGGAATCGCGGCGGAAGCGCGGCGGAATCGCGGCGGAAGCGTCGGACGGCGGAAGGTGAGTTCGGAACGGGCGCAGCGTCGGACGGCGGTGGGGTGGTCGGAAGGTCGGGCGGAGCGTCGGGCAGCCGAATCGCGGCGGAATCGCGGCGGAATGGCGGCGGAATCGGGCGGAAGCGCGCGGAGGGCGGCGGAGCGAACGCGGCGGCGGAATCGGGGGGTTTAGGTTTTTTAATCCAAATTACCAATTTGCCCATGCTTAAATAATTTAATAAAAATTATACCTAGGGTATTTTGGTAATTTCCTAAAAAACCGATTCCGATTTAAATCGGCCGATTCCGATTCCGATTTAAATCGGTCGGAATCGGCCGAAACGGGCCGATTCACGACCCGATTCGGGGCCGACCGAGTCGGCCCGAAATCGGATCGGCGCGACGCCGATCCGATTTAAATCGGCCGATTCCGCACGGAATCGGCCGATTTTTTCAACTATGGCTTATAGTAGAAGTTGTTGGTAAAGACTCAACGGTGATGCAGTGGTTTCGGAGGAGCGTGGGTGGGGGCTGAAAGGGCCCAATATGGGAAGCAAACTGGCAGTTCTACTAAGGAGAGTTATAAAGGTCTTCTATTTCTTTTACATCACCCAACGTCACACTCAAAACTAGAGCAAAACTTGTATAATAAACACGGGCAGTTAAAGGTGAATTTAATTTATATTGTTGAAGTTGATTGACTGCAAAAATAGTGAAATGTATTTCATTGTTATCTATTATGAATGAGTTTGTATAAGTCTCTTTATTGTATATTTTCGTCTTTTAACCCCACAAACTTGTGAATCAGATTTACAAGCAGTGAGATGTGTATAAGTGATTACATGTGGATTGTGAATGAAAATTATACGAGTATGATTCACGCTTAAAAAATTAATCTATTTTTTGGTACAAATTCAGCGTGACAGTTTCACTGACCAACCAAATCAGCGGTACTAATCATTGCTATTCATTAAAACCAAGTACCATTTAACCCCCAAATCCATCTGGAAACATTTAAAGGATCAAATCTTTGAAAACAGTTAATTAAACAGCTCTCACATCGACGGCAATTGCAGACCAGTCATTAGGCAGATTAAGTGTGACGATGTCCTTCGTCTCATCACCATAAGCCAAGAACCCCAAGCACCCCAAAACACAGATACACTGTGGCAGCAGCACCTTCTTAAACACCCCCCGCTCCCTCATCGACCGCTCCAGAGCCAGCGTCATCCCAAACCCCTCCGAGCAGAACACCACCATCCCCGCCGCGAACAGCACCGCGCCCAACCCGCCGGGCTCCGCAGCCCTCTGGGACATTCCATCAAAGACCTGCAGGCCATACCGCACCACCACCCCCATCGCCAAAACATTGCACGCGTCCGCAAAGGCACCAAACGGCGCAAGCGAGGCGAGCGATCGGATGGCGGCGAGGGGGACCTCAATCGGCACAAGTATGATGATGAAAGCCGGCGCATTGAGCGCGTGTACAATGGAGGAGAGGTTCAGACCAATGAACCCCAGATATGCAACCGCTCCCCCACACTGAGCAACCACTAGGAGCAGCTCGGACGAGGAGGGTCGCGGCGAGGAGGGCGACGGGGAGGCCGAGGGCGCCGGTGTCGACGACGGAGACGATGATATTGCCGAGAGTCTGGGCGGTGGTGGCGGTGGTGGCAGTGGTAGCGGTGCCGGCGACGGGCCGAGGAGGGGCGTCCACGTTGGGACATATTGGGTGGTGGTTGGCTCTATTGCTCGGAAACGAGCGAGCTAGCCCCAGCCAAGGGAACTCTAAACTCGTTTTAATTTGATTTAAAATCGAATTGGAATTTAAATATATATATTTAAAATTAATTTAAATAAATTTGATATTGTTTAATTAAATTTAAAGAGTGTTAAATTTGAAGGAGCTCGAAATTAATTCGCTTAGGGGTTTGAAACCGGTTCGTTTGAGATTTTAAAATTAACTTAATCATAATCTAAAAAATAATTCATTTGGGAGAAAAATATATAGATTAAAACTAACAAAAATATTTTTTATTATATTTATATAAATTATTTTGCTAATAAAAGGTCTTTTTAAGTTCAACCATATTCTAATTTTTTTACAAAATACCTAATACACCATTTAACTGTATTTATTTAAAAAATAAATAAAATGCTTAGAATTGTAAACCCAAAATTAAAAAATTTTAAAAATATATATTTTATAGCCTTCGTTTATATTTAGATAGCTTTTATCTAGCCTTTATCTTGGGAAAAAAATTAATAAATGTCATCTATAGTGAAATGTTAAATTAAATAAAAATAAATAAATTTTATAAATAGAATAAATTTATTCAAGAATTCTTACTAGATTCAATAGGAAAAACTTTAAACTAATCATCCCACGTAAATAAAGTTCATGAGTGTATTTTAATAATTATTAAGGTCATAACTAATAGAAGTAGATATTAAAATTGTAAACATACATTATATTTAAATATGTGATGCAAAAGCAAACCAATAAAAATAGATATTAAAGAACTTTATTTCACTTTGGATCTAAAAAATAAAATATAAAATTAGGATATAGTTGTACTTCAACTTATTACATAAATAGTATTATAACATCAAAATATATAAATAATCTAAAAACCTAATCATACCAAAACATATAAGAGACATAAGAAGAGACAATATTCACTATTAAATAGCAAACACTTAGGAATAGCATGTACAATCTAAATCATTAATTGAGTTCTCCTTATCATCCTCATCTTTGATCCTTCACAATAACGTGGACGTAGCCAATCTTGAGTACAAACTAAAGCTTTAATTGTGTTCAGTTTTAAGTTGGTATGATAATCACTAATAACTCTCCCACTCACACTAAAAGCAGATTTTAACGCTATTGAAAAAAGTAGAATTGCTAAAATATCCTTTAATATGGCCCTTAAGGTTTAATGTTTCAATGAAGTAGTTTTCCTATAATCCAAAACATCAAAAGGAGCTCCACGATCAACTTTAATTTTTTGCTCTTCAAGATATGCATCTAAGTCCAATTTCTTCATATGGAACTACTCATGAGAATCAATGAATCTTTCAAATTCTTCGTCATTGGTGAGCAATTTATCACCATTTTTATTTTCAGGAAAGTAATCATGATGCAAGCTATTACTCAATTTATTTTCATAGAATTTATATAGCCTTTTTAAAGCATCCTCAACCTTTTTCATTTCATCATAAAAAGTTGACTCAAAATGATAAAGTTTGTAGAAAACAAATTCAACCCTTCCCAACTAACACATACTATGATGAGAACTAAACTATTTTATATTTAATTCTTGTCATATTTATCTTTCATGTTATCAACCATTTGAGAAATATGTCCTTGCTCATGAACATGAAGGTAATCTAACTTCTCTTTCATATTCTTATTGCACTACAAAAATAGATTTGTTGTTGGATATTTACTCATGGAGAAGGCATTAATTACTTAACAAAATATTTCAAGTAAGTCTTCAATCTCATCATAGTTGTTTCAATCCATATTAGATGGGCACCATTTAAAATTTTCATATGTACCTTTTAAATAATTAAAGGCAAGTTTTACTCTTTTGCAGATATCAACATCAAGTAAGTAGACTTCCAACGAGTTTGCATATCTAAATTCAACCCTCTTTTGTTTGATATGCCAATATGTATTAAAGAAGTGTCAAAATCTTTAATTTTAGATGTAGATCTTTTGATATATTTAATTGATTCATGAACACAATTAACTTAAGAATACACCTAACATGGAAAACATTGCATATAATGGTAAATTTTGCATTAGAAGGAAAATTATTTTTAAGAAGTGTTACCATGCTATCATTGGCAAATGCATTTGCATTGTCCAATATTAAGGTGTAAAATTTATCTTCAAGCCCCCAATTCATCATCAATTCACTTACTGAAATTGATCTTTGCATCACCAGTATGAGGAGAAGGGAAATAACAAAAATTAAGAATCTTTTTGTGTAGCTTCTAATCTTGCAAACCACAAATATGACTTGGTTTGCCTAGATGTCCAAATATCACATGTAAAACAAAGGCTCTCTACTTCTTTCAACACATTCTTCAAAACCTTTTTTTCGTGATACAATTTGATGCAATCATTCATTATAATGTGTTGAGAGATCTTTTGATGTCTTAGGTTAAGATATTTACACAACATGTTAAATAACTTGTTTTCTACTAATCTAAAAAGTCTTTCATCCACTATGATCAAGACGCATAAAATTTTTATCACCCTTTCCGTATTATACTCATAAGTAGCTACATTTGTAAATTCCAAATCTTCATCTTGATTAGACAATTTTGGAACAATCGCAAGTTCTTGTTGACCTTTTTTTCCTTTGGGCATGTCATCAAATGTTGATTCAATTGTGTAGTACAACCACTCTTAAACTTCAATTGCTTCTTCTTACAATGCTTGCATTGATTATACTTCTTTTTTTTCAATAGTCACACTCAAAAATTCCTTTTATGCTTTCGATATTATTTTTCTCTTTTTATTTATTTTCATGTTGATTTTCTTCTTCTAGAGTCGACACATTGTTCTCTTGATCTACTTGTGGCACTTATGACATATTTTCCGTAGGCGTAGCTATTAATAATCTGCATAATAAAAAAATAATTAATTTTTGAAGGTTATACAAGGTATGATGACCACCATATATTTCATGTTCAATTGTCAATGCATGAATATACTCGTCATGCAACAAGTCATTGTCAGCCAAAGATTGAAAGACAGAGCAACTATTTATTGATGTAATTGATCTTGATTTGTAGATATATAGCAAGACTGTCCAAGTAAGAATGACTAGCTTTTTTGTCACAAACTATGAAAATTTTTGAATAAATGTATTTGAAATCTATATTTTTCGTTTTCTATATGAAGAGTTCAGAAAAGGTGCACAAGCATTAAGAAGAAAAAATATCAAGTTGATAAGCTGTAAAAACAAAAGTAGATAAGGAAATGATGCTCAGGTGCATGGTAGGAAAAAAAGATCAATTCAAGCTTTTTAACAAATTAGACAATGATTCATTGAGAAGCATTTGTGCAAGGGCTTTAATTTTTTATGTATGAGCGATGTATTGAAGATAGCTACATAGTTTGTCTTGATTACAATATATATGTTAGATTGTATGTATTTTACTATATGCTTAAATAGTTAGGAGAGTCATTTTTGTCCAAGTTTGAGACAAGAAGCAATCAATACCAAAAGTGAAGCACCCACCCATTGAAGAGCACTTGGGGATTATGATATCCAAATAAAGATATCAATGATTCTTACTAGCTGACATCTTCAAGAACATATCAACAAAATTAAAATCTTAGGGAGTAAATAGGAATGTAAATTTCAATGGACTTTGAACATTACCCAAAATATTATTCTATTAGGAAAAGAAAAACATATTTATATCTTCCCATTAGCTCTAAAATATACAATTTGAGTTCTTAAAAAATCCACTCAACTTAAATATGTTCAAAATAAGAAGCAAAGAAGTAAAGGAATAAATAACTAATTTTGCTGGTAGAAACGGAAAATGAAAACAATAAAGATCATCCAAATATCACAAGTAGTGACCTCAATTCATCCAATTTGCAAGCAATACAATAAAATATAAAAATAAAAATATACACAAATTCACATAATTACAATAAAAAAATAGAGTAGATGGTAACGTCATTAAAAATTTAGCACTAATACTAAAAACCCTCAACTTGGTCCTAAGTTGTAGATATATAACAAGATCTCTCAAGTATTTGCCTCAACCAAAAAAACAACCCCTAAAAAGGTACCTGCTAAGAGATGATAGCAAGGGATTGATTGGCAAAGGGAGAGAGGAGTTCTAGTGAGGGATGGCCGTGAATGGGTGGCTGTGAAGGGCTCCCAACGAATGGGCTGTTGTAAAGGGGCGCGGTTGTTAAGGGACAGCTTTGAAGGGTGGCACGAAGGGGCAGTGGTAGAAAGGTTAAAATTAATGACAAGCTTGTAAAACTCTAATTTTAAAGTTTGAATATTATGTATATTATTATATTATATTATTGATTCAATTTTGAGTTAAATTATGAGTCATATCGAATACTGTCTTTTCCAAACTCGACTTGAAGGATTCAAGACTTGGCTCACTGTCACCACCTTTATCTTGGACTTGCATGATCTACCAGTTTCAACGATCATGGGCATCGCTTGGAGAAAATAAATTGTTTATTGGCATCAGCTAAAATATGGAAGAGATCCATGCATCCTATCATGTGATCAATAAAACCAAAGTTTTAAATACCTTATATATATCCCATTATATCCCATATGCCTTCAAATCTATTTGGTATGGGTTGGTTAACCTTTTGTACCATTTTAATTGGTATTTAATTTTTTATTATAAGTTTTTTACAAAATATTTTATTAAAAATTTTGGTATTTTAACCCGTATTTGATAAAATATTGACAATAAAATATATTTTTTAATTTAATAAAAAAAATTTCTTAATTTTAGAATAAGGTTCAACCTAATTCGACTCAATTAAACTAAATATATTTTGTACCATGTAAAAGACTGATATGGTCACTGATATGGTATTCAAAACTACAAATTAATCATTTAACTTGTATACGCGACTGTTTCTGTCGGAGGTAGTGTTCGATTTTATAAATAAATTTTTATTTATTGAATAATTAAATTATTATACTATATTCAATTTAATTTTTATTATATTATGATGGGTTAAATATAATACTTTCATTTCGTGTTTGACTTTCAAAAATAATTTTATAAATAAAAATATTTATAGTATTTTTATTACATTTTGGTTGGTTAAATTATAACACTTTTATTCCGAGTTTGATTTTTAAGTTCTTTTTTTTTAAGAAAAAGAAGGGGTGGCACTCAATTTTTAATGTATGGGAAAAGAGAGTTGTCTGAAATAGCATGTTCGACCGTCTTGTCATTGCAGATATTAATTCAAAATGAAGGGGCAGCATTTGTAGGTCTCTTGTTCGTAAGTAAATCGGGTTATTGATCGGGCAAGTTCTTGACTAAGTCTCTTTCCCAGCCAACCGATTCTAAATTTGTTTAATTACGATCTCGAATTGACCATGCTAGAGGTTGGCTCAAGCTCAGAAGTCAACTCAGAAGTCAAAAGCCGAATCGAGTCTGATGTTTGAAATGAGCCGTGGCTTATTGCTAGTCATGCATGATCAACTTTTAAGAATCTATTTTAAGAAGGAAAATTCTACGGTAAAATTTTTTTTGGAAGTTAACGTCGGTTGCCCTTTTTTTATGTTTTAGATTAAACCGGGTTTACTATTTCTTAATTGAGTGTATTAACAACAGCATTTTATATATTGATATTCCCTCCAAATTATAATAATTTAGCTCCGTAGATCATTTACGGAATTAAATGTTTTTAGTTCGACTGAGCATCTCAAAGATAAAGTTTTTTTCCGACAATAGATTCATGTACTTACGTGTGGTCATCATAAATTTCCACTATCGTTTTTTACTAAGTATATACATACCAATGGTCTCTTAAAAGAATGGACCTTCGGATCGAACATCAACCAGCTCGCAGTGTCGTGATATGAAACATGAGCTCCCCACAAACGACCGAGCTTACAGGTACGCCTATACCTTTCCAACAGACAATAGCTTATTTTCTCGGACAAGTTTTGATCTTCCCCGTAACTTGTTATGTTTATCCAGGCCAAACATTTCTGATTGCGTTGGAAAAGAAAAGAAAAAGTTTCGCATATATATCCCAGCCACAAATTTTTTGGTCACGTCTGTTAGCGAGCTGCATCCTCTTCCTCATCCAATCATGGCAGCTTACTACGCCAGCATCAAGAATTCCACCCAATTCCCATCTTTCATGACAATCAAATCCTCTTCGGACACCAGACGAAACAACCCAACTCAGATATCTGTTAGGAAGCGGTGTTTGAGGTGCAACACCCTCTACCATGACAAGGAGAATTCTCCCACTGCATGCATCTTCCACGGCCATACCACAGGTACGCATATATTAACTCCCAATCTTCTTCGCCTTGAATGGTTGGAATCGAGTTGTGAGTTCATGTGAGTATTGGCAATTGGGCAGGGGAGAAAGGGCTGTTTGCGCTGGCCCCGCCGCACCAAGGGATAGATGGGGAGTGGACGGACAGGAGTGGAGTGATAGTGTACAAATGGAACGAGAGGGGGGACAGGCCCAACACCGGACGACCCAACTGGAAGAGACGATGGAGCTGCTGCCAAGAGCATGAAGAAGAGGCCCCACCTTGCCGTCGAGGGTGGCATGTTTGTTATGACGACGGCTTCACCCTCTTTTGATGCCATAACTTAAGTGAAGCAGAATACAACGATTTTCATAAAAATCAATTGTGAAATGGTCACAGTTGAGCATTCGTTTAGTTCGAGTGTTTTTCTTTTTTAACAACAAGACAGGACGCACAATTCAATTCAAACAGATACGCAAAAACACTATGCAAATTCATGACTATGGAGCACAACCATTTTATAACTCAATACGAGCTATTCTTTTCCCAAAAGTCAAGACACTTCATTGATGCAGACACTGTATGGAGTGTACAACAAATACATTGTACAAATGAATGATTAGCAACAAATTATACGCGATCTTAATCAGCTTTTTTATACACAATATATATATACGGCCTATAAGAATGATATACAAAAAGCCCCGCACTAATGGGGGTAGTTAAGCTTATCAGCATTAAAATGCATGGGTATTTGTGGTTCTTTCTTGCCTATAAGGTGAACTCAGCATTAGAGATGCGCGTACTATGATTGGACTTGTTAGCGGCAAAGGGGTTACTGGAGCCATCGACGTCGACTATGACTGTATCACCAGGTTTGAAATCCCCAGCTAAAAAGGCTTCACTGATGACATCTTCGATCAGCCTTGTAACTGCTCTGCGTAATGGACGTGCACCATAACTTTGATCATAACCCTGCTCACACACCAGGTCCATTATTGCTTCAGACACTTCAAGGCCAATTCCAAGTGACATGAGCCTGCCCTTAACTTCTTTCAACATTATGTCAAGTATCTCGAGCATCTGAAATAATCAAATTACAATAAGTTTCTTAAACCTTGTAGAGAAGGGAGAAAAGAACATGAGAAAAATCCTGCTACGGATTCAAATGCCTCTTTTTTTGAAGCTAATGAACAGTACAGAATAGGTATTTACCTGTTCTTTTTGAAGAGAACGGAATACAACGACCTCATCAATTCTGTTGAGAAGCTCAGGACGGAAATAAGCCTTCATTTCTTCCATTACCAAGGCTTTCATTCCTGCATAAGTAGACGATTCCGTGTCATCCGCAAGAAAGAAGCCAATAGTATTGCGCCCACCCTTTGCAATTGATGACGACCCCACATTTGATGTCATGACAATCAATGTGTTTTTAAATGATACCCTACGCCCCTGAATCCATTGTTGTAAAAACAAAATAAACATTATTCAAGTGTTGCACAATCAACAAGTGCAGAAGTTTCCATCTTGAATATTGTCAGACCTGTGAGTCAGTGAGGTGACCATCCTCAAAAATTTGAAGAAGTATGTTAAATATATCTGGATGAGCCTTTTCAATCTCATCAAGTAACACCACTGTGAAGGGTCTTCTCCTGACAGCTTCTGTGAGAGTCCCACCATCACCATAGCCAACATATCCTGGTGGAGATCCTATAAGCTTGCTTACAGTAAGCCTCTCCATATATTCGCTCATGTCTAACCTTAGCATGGCAGTCTCCTGTGATGAGAAGAGATTATAATAGAACAATGTGGCAAAATTGTTATGCATCTCTGTGTTGCTTTTCTCTTAGGACCTGGAACTAGCTATTATAAACCCAAGTCTGTTAGCTTTATTCTTTAAAAAGAACACACTCAACATATATCTGTAAAACCCTAGCTTGTTGGAACTGTCTAAACCGGTGAAATGGAACAATGATTCAGTCAGCCTAAGGTAAACAGACTTAACTAAGCATGCAAAGGGCATACACATCTTTTCAGGACGCCAGTCACACCACTATGCAGAAGAGTGATGCATACAATAAACTGAAAAAATTGGCATATACCAGAAATGATGACTTCAGACAACTTACCGATCCAAAATAGGTCTCAGCCAATGCTTTTGTAAGTTCTGTTTTGCCAACTCCTGTGGGGCCACAAAATAACAGCGTTGCAATGGGTCTATCAGGATCACTAAGACCAACACGGGAACGTTTTACAGCACGAGAGATCGCAAGTACAGCTTCATCTTGACCAATTACTCTTTTCTTAAGCTGCTCATCAAGACCAATCAAAATTGTTCTTTCATCTGCAGTGAGTTGTTGGACAGGGATTCCAGACCACAGCGATGCAACGGCTGCAATGTCATTAGGCTCCACTGCAGCATCTCTGCAACAATACGTGTTACTCCAAAAATTATTTTTCAATGAAAAATAGAAATATATGTCATGTATATGTAAGGCATCAGATTATACTCGTCATCTAGTTCTGACAGAGTAAGGGGCTCTAAGCTACGCTCAGTATCACCATCAATCACATCATCGCTGACGTTCTTGCTCTGATCTACAGAATATTTCACCTTATTTGCCAAAACCTGAAAGCAGAAAAATGCACTAACTCAAAAGGTTCAAGATTGATAAGTAGAACACCAGACCAAGTATTACAGAACCAACTGGTAAACCTTATGAACAAGACCTGTAATCAGACTTCACAGATAAGCCACACATTAATAGGATAAGTGAATCAGATTGATGCAAGAATTGAATCATCAGTTGTGAAGTTGTTAATTGATTTCACTAAAGAATCTGTACACATGGAAATGAAAGTTTTTATAAATTTTACAAGTCTGCTCCACAGACTGGCCTCAAAACCAGCACAACCTCAATCAATAAAAAGTATGCAAGAATAATAAAAAAGGTCAATTACCATTTCATGCATTGCCTGTACAGCTCTAATTTCTTGCCAATATTCACTTGGTGTCTTCTCCAGAATGCCCGTTTGTTCTTTCTTCTTTTTCCTAAATGCCTCAATACGTGCTCGGCTCCCAGCTTCATCAATGAGGTCTATTGCTTTATCAGGTAGAAACCTATCGGCAATGTACCTTGCAGAGAGATATACAGCAGCATTTATGGCCTCCAAAGTAAATCTACACTTATGGTAGGCTTCATATTTTTCTCGTAAACCCAACAATATCTTTACTGCATCCTCCTATCCAAGGAGAAAAAGTAGAATAACAGCATGTTACAACCTAAATAGCACATCCATTTTTAAATTTTCACACTCTTAGGGACATAAGTCACCTGGCTTGGTTCATTTATGAGAACTGGCTGAAACCTACGAGCAAATGCTTTATCCTGCTCAAAATGCTTCCGGTGTTCATATAAAGTTGTTGATGCAATACACTGCCAAAGCACGGGGTTCAATTTTCTTTCAAAAATATGTTTACCAAAATTTTTTACAAGGACAATACAAGTGATTGATTTTTAACCTGAAGTGCACCCCGGCCAAGGGCAGGTTTCAACAAGTTGGCGATGTCAAGACCAGCCCCTTTACTTTCTTTTCCAACTGTGCCTGACCCAATAAGAGTATGTACTTCATCGATGAATAGAATCACATTGCCTGAAATGTAAAGGTTAAGAAGCTGTTATAAAGTATTCAGATAAAATCCAGTACAGTGGAAGTGCCAACTTGTAAGGCATCCATAAGTATGAGGCAATGATAGATGAGGAGGCACATCACCATCGGTTTATACACACGAACAAGTAAATTTTGGGGCAAACCTACAATCAGACATATAAGACAGAACTGTTTCCTAATCTAGGAAGTGCAATAGGGGTGCCCGATCACCTGATCTCTGCACTTCACTTATCAAGCCAGTTACTCGAGATTCTAATTCTCCCCTGTCCTTAGCTCCCGCCAGCAACAAACCAATGTCCAAGGAAAGTATTTTCTTATCCTGCAGTACAACCCAACTTGCTGTCATGAGATTACATGGATTCCTTTGAACTATTTACAAGACACATACACACTCACACAACCAACCCAAAATAAAATAAAAACTAAAAAAGGGAAGTCAAACGTACAGAAAGAAAAGAGGGAACACTTCCATCTGCAATAAGTGTTGCTAACCCTTCAGCAATGGCTGTTTTTCCAACTCCAGGTTCACCCAAAAGAATTGGATTATTCTTTGTTCTTCGGCAAAGAATCTGGACAACTCTGTGAACCTCGTTTTCTCGGCCAATAACTGGATCAATATGTCCCTCTGCAGCCCGAACAGTGAGGTCCACACATATTTGTGCCAATATGCTTTTCTCTATAGAGTAGATGCTTCCAAATTTAGCTGTAATAAAGAAAGTTAAAGCATTTAAAATTCAGTTCACCAGAATTACAAGTTTACCTTTCTTTTTATCCAACGTTTTTGCAACTGAGGCTTTTCTGCTAGAAGACTTCTCCAAAATCTTATCAGGAGTTACAGGAAGCTGTCTACCATCCTTGGCAAGTTCTCCTTGCAGTCTGGATACTGCAGCAGATATCAATTGATCTATGTTTATACCTAATCTGCAAAACGAAAAAAAGCCATTGAGAACATTTTCATTGCCCTGAGGGAAGAAAATAAGTGAATACTTAAATATCATCATCTAACTACATACCAAAGATCAAATAGAAGCTTCATGTTTTTATAACTGTTGAAATGTCAGGACCTCCGGGCATACCACAACCAACTTGATCACTCAGTAGATCACAAATACGTAAAAAACAAATAGAATCCTACTTGCCCATCTCAGTAGTGCTCATGTTCACATGTTTTGTCAATTATTCCATTACTTGTCATTTGGAGAACTCGGTGGATATTACAGAATTGTAATTCACCTTAAACAATGTATCGTAAGCCATCTCAGAATTTGGGACCAACAATGAAACTTGATAATGTACCACCATCATTTTTTTCTGACCATGGATATCTTTGCTATCGCTGATGGTTATGCAGCTGCAAACAGTCCATCACATACGACAGTATGGAGCCAATACACATGGTACACCCAAACTAATCTTCCAACGCAGGCTCCATTCTATGCTATACCCGACACATTCTCACATTTGACAAGTCAATTGTTAAAGCACTAGTTCTTATAGTTAGAAGCCAACATACAAGTAATTAGACCAACAATGGATCTTGGTCTAGTACGACCAGCAGTTTTCATTCAATCCTTGGATTGCTTCGCTAAATGTTCATGGTTCTGCAGCTGCAGACAATCCAGCACACACAAGACGACACAACCAATGCCCAAAAATACACTCCCAAACTAATCTTCGAAGGCAGGCAACATTACACGCAACACAACATTGTTTAAGCTATATACCCAAAATTTTCACATTCTATATAAATCAATTGTTAATGTTCTCGTAGTTCCACGATTAGAAGGCCAATCAATATACACAATAAAATGAAGCTAAACAGAGAGAGCGTGTGTGAGAGGGAGATCACCTCTCCAGAACACGACCGGCGCCGGCGCTGCCATCGTCAACCGTGAACAGGCCGATCGATATATGCTCGGGGCCAATGAAATTGTACCCCAAGCTCCTCGAATACTCGACGGCGGCCTCGAACACCCGCTGGCTGCTGATGGAGAAGGGAATCTCGGCGGCGGACGCCACCGACGGACCGGCGCCGTCGTCCTTCCATATGCTCCGAACGACCTCGCGCGCCCGATCGACGGTGAGGCCGGACCCCAAATACCCGCCGGGCGACCGGTCCTCGGCGATGAGCCCCAGCAGCAGGTGTTGGGTAAAGACCATGTCTTTGCCGAGCGCCATGGCCTCCCGCTGCGAGAAGACAACCGCCTTAATCGCCCGCTCGGTGAACCGCTCGAAGGCGGCGGAGACCGGGCGGCGAGGGACGTAGGAGCTCCGGCTGGCGCGGAGGGCGGCGCGGCTGGGGAGGGGGAGGAGAGGCGGAGGGGAAGGAAGCGTGGGCGGCAGTGGCAGTCGAGGTTGGAGGAGGGGGTTTGGAGCGGTTGTGGGTAAGGAGAGTGGAGCGGATGGAGAAGGTGGTGGTGGTGGTGGGGCGTGATGTTGCCGTTTTCATCAGCACCACCATGCTTACGGTTTACAATATGATAGATTAAAAGGTGTGGGGGGTGGTGGTGATGATATATATTGAAGAACAAAGAAGAAGAAGAAGGAGAAGATGCTTGCTTGTGGAGGTGGAAGAAGAAGGGATTTTTATTTATGGGAAGGAAGGAAGGAATGGAAAGGAAAGAGCAGAGGGACATGGATGGGAGGAAGAGGAGGGAACCTCCATGTTTTTTGTTGCCTTCCTCCATCATTAAATCAATGCTTCCCTTGAAACAAACACAGAAAAAAAATGATGGCACACATGAACAAGTTACTCTTTATGAGCAAAATATTGCATATATACTGCTGGGGGGTTTGATGGGCAACAACAAATTGTTGAAGAATCGACGGTGGGATGGGTTGAGAATTGAGTGATCTTGAAAAGATTGAATTGTATTCGATGTTGAAGAAAAAACTAAGAATAAGTAGCCAATGATTTTTTTCCCGTCAACTGGTGGCAATGATTTGGAGGGAAGAAAGTAGGGGAGTTGCTCGAGCTGGGAAGATGGCAAACTTAAGTTTGGGTAATAAAATATAGAACAAGGGGATGTCCTATTTTCTTTTCTCGGGGTTCTTCCTAAAAAGACCAACAAACACAAGTTTGCTTGGGCATAAAAACAAAGCAAAATATCAATAGTATTGATTGAGAATACTGCAATACAAATTGTGTTCGTTCTTCTTCTGGTTTTTTAGGAAGAACCCCGAGAAAATAAGACATCCTTGTGTTCTATCTTCCATTACCCATCCCTAAGTAACCCATCTTCCCCGCTCGAGCTCTCGCCTACATGGCTCCAATGAAGTAGGATGGTTGACCAATGATAAAGATCGTCTCATCAATGCAATGGAAGAGGATCATCCCATATTGACATCATAGAAAGGCGAGAAAGGTTCAAGTTGTTCACCACATTCTAAATAATTAACCTAAATCAAGAAAGTTCAAGGTCTATCTACTATTTGCTTTTGCTTATATCTTGGTAAAATTTGAATTGTTATTACAATCTAAAAATAAGGCTGTTGTGAATAAATTGAATATTGACAACAAAGATAAAATTGACACTTTGTATATTAAGGTTTTTGCAAATGTGATAGATTTCAATGATTAATTATAGGGATGGTACAACAATCTTCAACGTGAGGAGCAACCATTATCCTCGGATAATGGATAATCAAAAAGTATATCCAAATTTAGGATGGAGTGTGCCCAATAAAATATTTAAGAAAATGTACTTCGTATTGTTTAAGACAAAGATTATTTGAAAGGATCAAAAATGAGTTTCCTATAGTGCAAAATAAATCTCATTCTTTAGTTTAGTAGAATAGAAAAATTCTTTAAATTGTTAAAATTAACATATATTTACAAATTGAATTAGCAAGCTTTCGTTTAAAAGATGATGCCAAATTTGGTTTAGAACAATAACGGTGAGATTTAAACATGACACTGACGAGGTATTTTTTAGAGAAAATTGTTGCATTACAAGCGTGGGAATATTAGGATGTTCCTATATGCTTGTGATAGCGGGATCTTTGGCTATGAGATTTTTTTATTTTTTATTTTGTCTTTTGGGCTTTTTTTTACTCATTTTTTTGGGTAAAATTTTACACATATAACCAATCAGAGGAACGTTTCTATAAAAAAAATATATGAAAGGACGATAATTCCATTAAATTAATATTGTATGAGATTATGTGCCTTCCAACTTTCGGATTCTCACGTGCGCATTTTTGTGTTGTGATCCCCCGGTGTTGGACTAAAGTGTTGTGATCCTGCGGAATTGAGATAATAACCCCCAAATTATTAGCCGACGTGTCGGTTGAATAGTTGAGTTTACGTGTGACGACCGCTTATTAGTACTTTTCAGTGTTTAGTTCTCATCTAAACATGTTTGGCCTGCCTTGATTTGATTGGACCCTTCAAATAAGTTTACCTTAGACTATTTACCATTTTCATAGCACTTCATATAAAAAAAGTTACTAAGATTAATGAGAGTACACTTGCACGAGTTGTACTACTTTTTTTCGTTGCACTATTGATTGATTCTCATGTCGTTATGAAAATGGAAAGGAGTCGAAGTTTATCGTCAACTAAGAATTACTACATCAACCATATCTTTTGGCATGGACATCTATTCCATCTATAAAATCACTACGATATCTCAGTGAAGATCTCAACATCTAACTCAAATATAATTTGTTATAGTTTTTTTTATTTAATTGAGTAAGTTAGCTCGTAAATATTTGACGTTTGGCTCTGTTTAACTTAATTCGAACTTGATATTTAAATGCTCAAATTCGAACTCGACTTAAACTCGAATCTTACAAGTCGAATTTGAGTAAAGTGGTATTCGATTTAACTCAACTTTATTATAACTCAAACTCAACTCGAAATCGGCTCGTAACTCAACTCAAAATCAACTCGATAATATAATATAAGAATATACATAATATCATTTATATATTTAAAATAAATTTAAAATTATAAATAAATATTATTATTGACTATACTACGTACTAAAGGAGGGTGGTGATGATAGTTTTTTTATTAAATCTAGGTCGTCATTGTAATCAAACGATCTAAATTAAAGTTCGAGATAGAAATATATATATATATATATATATATAAATTAATAAGTTTAATTGTAGCTAGTTATATTTATTTATATATAATAAAATAACAAAATAACATCAACACAGGTGGTGCTAATTGAGTGTGGGCCTGTCAGGGCTTGGACCTAATTGAGCGTGGGCCTGGGCCTAGTTTCGAGCTTAAAAACAAGCAGAATTTCAAACTAGTTACGAGTTCGTCAAAATTAAGTAGCTTAATGTATTTGAACACGAGTCGAACTCGAACAACATAAAAAATGTTCGAGTCAATTTCAAGTATATATGTTTAAAACTCATTCGATCTCGAGTAGAGTTTGACGAGCTTCGAACTATTTTAGTCGAGTTCGAATACAATTTAAACTTGGTTTACTCGCTCGTTTAGCGGCCCTAAAAATTACTACACGGGGATCTCTACACATAGTAATAAAATATAATTTATTTTAAAATATTTTTCAATTTCTAATTCTACAAAAAAATATACTATGAATGCATTGATCTTATGCATATTTTTATTTAATTTCAAATTCTCGGAAAAAAATAAAATAGTACCATAAATCTATTATCTTAAAAAATAATATAGAGCATAGCGTCCCAGAGAGACAGGTCTCGGTTAGTATAAAGTAGCGATTGAAGATTTGAGCACTCCCAAACCAATGTTCTTCTCCGAACCACATGGGCTATATATGAATGTTAGTGTGAGACTGTGGGTAGTACAATAATATGTGGCATAATAATCTCTGTCCAACTGAAAAACCTGGTATAATTTTGCGAGGAGGATCACTTGCCTTGCCGCCAAAAATCAAGGTTAGCTAGACTTCCATTCCCTTCTGGAATCAGAAAGGAAGAAGCAGCAGCTTTGATCCAGATGATATCCAGGATTAACGTTGATCACTAGCTTAATTAATGAACCCGTTGAACGATCACTGGACTTCGAACACTGTGCAGGCCATCAACCCAAACGATTGAAGCGGAAAATGTTGATATGCCCGGCGTGCTTGGCAAGCCTCTACTAGAAATGGTGACATCGTATTTCTTCTCTTCGTTCAGCTCGTTGAATTGCAAAAAATCAGGGCTCACCGTGACAGTAATATGCAGATCGGACCTCACCGTCACCCTGTACAACGAATTAGCCAAACCCACGTTTGTTACTCTCCTTGAGTAGGTCACATTGAAGGGCTCAGCGGTCCGGGCGGATACAGTGATGGATGGGTAGTTGAAGTTGGAAACAGTGAAGGTCTCATTGAAACAGAGTCTATTTTTTTCACCAGATAACTGCTTGACATGTCTTGTTTTCAGACCTTCACTACACAACAGCTTAACGTACTCATCCACCGTGGTGTCGTATATTAGACCAGGATTTACAGCCTTTGTTGGATTGATTTGGCCACTTCCATAGGCGAATTCGTCGTCGTTGCCCGTTGGTCCACTCATCGGTGTAGCTACATTTAGTTCGAACTCGGAAAATCACCATCGATGGAAAAGCACCAATGATAAATTTTGTTGGTTTGAAGTTAATCAGTTGATTACCTGTGGTCATGAGAGCAGATCTAATCGCCGCATGAGACCAAGTTGGGTGGAAGGACTTGACATAAGCAGCAGCCCCGGTTGCATGGGGGCAAGCCATTGATGTGCCGGATTGGATATTGGACTCCTTTGCATATCCACTCTCATTAGGGGCTGCCGGCGACCATGCAGCCAAAATGTTCACACCTGGTGCTGATATATCTGGCTGCATAGAGCAGACAATATCAATTATATCTATGAGTATATATAATTTATGTTTTTATTACGAGCTAATTATTAATGTACATGCATTGCTTTGGTTAGTATATATTTTACTATTGCAACGTTTACCTTAAGAATGTTGACAGTGTTGAGATTCGGTCCCCTTGAAGAGAAACGGGCAACCTTTGGAGCACGGGCATCAAAAACATCTTCGGTTTTGTGTATCTTAGCCATTGGGCGGCTGCACACATTTAAGTTCGCTTCAGAACAAACGATATGAAATGATGTACGTACAACATTAGCGAGCAGTACATGAGTAAGAAAATCTGATCTTACCTTATGTGCATCACGTAGTTCCTAATAATGAGGCTTTCGTTGGAGCTTACAGCAGTAGTCGACATGTTGTATTCTACTGGGATATCACTATTCTCAATTCTTACTTGCCCATAAGCCCCATGTTGCTTAGGATGATTCCCCTCGTATTGTTCGTTGTCACAAAACACAATATTTCCTGCCGCTTCATTCCCCATATTAGCACAACTGCATGAAGTTCATTATGATCAGAGTAAATATAACGCCTAGTTGAGAACAAAATAATGCCTAATTTGAGGTTCTTAACGGTAGTATTTATGATTTTAATGGACTTGTATGCCTTCCTTGAACAAAGGCGCCTAAAGGAAAAGTTGATCATAAGCACCTCGTTTTCCCAGAGTAAGTTATAAGGGGACGCAAGTTCCCATCGGTATCGAAGGCATTGACTGCAAATGATCCCTGGTCACGTAAAAACAAAGATTATATTATAACCGATGAACTCCTTTTATTTGATGAAGAATTTTGAAGAACAACAAACAGTTTTAGGCATTGTTGCCAATATGTGAAGTATGAACATACACTAGGTACATGCATAACCGGGATAGAATAGCGAATTACAAGCATTTTGGGTAAAATATTGCTAAGGTTCCATACTTCAAAGTCAACGACTTATAATTAAGTAGGCCATTTCATACAAACTTTACCTAAATTTCTCTATACCTAAGCTTTTGTTCTTCTTTTTTTCAAAAAAAAATTCTAACATTTAAATTAATTCAAGAAAAAAAATATTAAAAGAATATTACCTCTATGGTCACATTGTTGCCCAGCACCAGCTTGGTGACAAGTTTACGGTCAGTTGTGCTGGCTGCAACACTCATCAACCAAGGTGCAACATTTGCAACTGTCTTTGGAGAAGGGCCATAGTTCCCGGCTGATGCAGAAGTAAGGATGCCTTTCATCATGGCATGGAACGCCCCTATTGCGATACTATCTTGCATGTAGGGGACGGCCTCATAACCTCCGGCGGAGATCGATATGATGTCGACACCGTCGGCTATGGCATCGTCGAACGCGGCGAGTATGTCTGACGTCCTGCATCCGTCTTCCCAACACACCTTGTAGATGGCTAGTCTTGCTGCCGGCACTGCTCCTCTTGCCGTTCCTTGTGCTATATGGTTCAGCCCTGTAGTGCTCAGTGGGACTCCTGCTACTGTGGAAGCTGTATGTGTTCCATGTCCTTGTGTATCACGAGCTGACAAGAGCGAAGGATCTGCACCGGACTTGTAGAAACGAGCTCCAATTATCTTCCTACAATTTTTTGAGCAGATGATCAGTTAGCGCGGGGGATTTGAACATGCAACATAGAACAAAAATTAATATGTAAAATAGAACACAGAGTTGATGAATTATATAAAAAAATGCAACTAGTACTACTTGTTGCAAGGGAAGTCAGCGCAAGTGCCTTTCCACTTCGTGGGAACCGGACCAAGTCCTGCATCACTAAAGCTTTTCGACTCCGGCCAGATGCCAGTGTCAATCACTCCTACTATCACATCCCTCTCCAACTCCAGCTTTCTCGGAACTGTTGCAGTCAGTCCCAAGAAATCCCACGACCTTGTTGTGTCCGGCCAGTAAATCCTGTTTGGAATCACCGATACCACACCACTCGTTTCTGCACAAGTTCAAGGTGAATATATGTAAGGTTAAGGAAAAGAAAAACAAGCTGTCAATAATATAAACATCACATAATTTAATTTGTGTATATTACGCTGCATACCCTCGAGTCTTAGTTTCTCTGATTCGGTTAGTTTAGCGGCGAATCCATTGAAACTCCTTCCATAGTTGCGGATAATAGAATCACTTATATTAGAGCTGCAAAGCAAATAAATTAATAACTAAATAAATTTAATCGATAAATTCATTTCAACAGCATATATACGAATGTTAATTATAATTATATATTTTGTAGCTTGTCAATATGAATAGAAAATGTGGATTATAATATATTACCTACTCTGAAGCACGCTGCCCAGAACCTCAGAATGTGATGCTAAAGAGAAATCCCCTTCCTCAGGGATTGCTCCCATGTACACGACGTACTCCTGCAAAGAAATTGACATGTTAAGAAACTAAAAACACTCACACAGATAATTCATATAAACATCATTCATGTTCATCTTTGTGTTATAGTGGTAGAATATTGATCTCCATGTAATTCAATAAAAAATGTGTATTCTATATATATATATATATATATATATGCATACTTGCTCGAGGTTGGAAAATGGATTACCTCTTTTTTCTCATTAGCAATATTGCAGAGGTAGGCGGGTAGGAGGAAGTAACCGACGAGAAGAAGAACAGGAAGACGTCTAAGAAGGATGCTTGCCATTCCCATGGAAAGCTTGCATGGCATTGAGGTACATCATCTTCAACCTCGACCATTTATATTTTTGTAATTAACCTGCTACGCGTTTGTGCTCGTCATAGACGCATAAAATTGGATAACTGAGTGGACAAAACCTGGTAGCCGGTAATAATATGGTTATGCCAGAGAATGCAGTTTCTAGAGGGAAAGATAAATTTCGTTTTCTCTGTAAAGTGCTAAATTTAAATACAAGAAGTTTGCGTATGCAGATCAGATTAGAAGGAGAAGAATAGGACAATTAATAGACGTGCAAACAGATACACAGGTTGAAAATGCCCAAAATAACTTTGAGAAATATATATATATATATATATATATATATATATTTATTTATTTATGTATATATATTTGAGCTACAATTTTACTAAGTTCAATAAATATATACACATATATAGTAAATAGTTTAACACAAAAAATACAGCTTTTCGATGTGCAAGTTAGGTACATACAAAAATAGATAACCTACGAAGAACCCATCCACTGTCAGAAACTAAATATTGTTCATCTTAGAGTCATGAAACAGTGCCTGTGATGACGCTGCCGTGACGAAGAGAAGGGGCTCAAATTATCCATTACTTCCGGAGAAGAAATTATATATATATATATATTGAACTTAGTAAAATTAGTATGGGTGAAAAAATAATTGTCAAATCGAAGTATGACCAACTGTAGCTAAATTGGACCTATAAAATTTATTCATCGAGTGAAGAATTTTGAGATGAAACCCCAACAATCAATTCTTTCATCTTATGTTTGTATATATACAACGGAGGTGAACAATCCATTATTTTATATAGTCCATAAATGCCACAGCAGCGGCAAATGTTCATGAAATCTTTTTACTAAGTAGGAAAGACTTTCCCGATCAAAGATTAAATCTTTTGTGCACCACTAAAATTTTCTTCATTTTTCTCCACCTTAAATTTGATTGATTTAAAATTGTTGTCATCTAAGACATGATCCGTGTGACTAATTTAACGAGTCAATTAAATTCAAGGTATAGAAAAGTGAAGATAATTTTAACAGGGAACAGGATATGATTTGGTGCATGTTTGATGGGCCTCCTCAGAGATCGAGAATGGGCCGGGCCCATGGAGTCAGCCAGGCCAGGGTGACGTCGGGCGTATAACTTATAGGCTTGGGCATGGGTCAGCCTAATAATAATGAGAGCCAAACCAAAAACATTGTAACTTTTTCAAAAAAAGTGACAAAGGTGGGAGATTTTTAAAAGCTATTGAGAATATAATATTAACCTTTTTTGCGGTTCTAAAAGAGGCCAACCCAAAAAAAAGCATCGTCAAAGGCCCCAAAAAATTATGTTTGCTGAAAAAAATGAAATGAAATGGGAGATGACTCCGTTAGACCTAACCAGACGGGCTTCTCACGGGCCGGGGTTTGGCTTGAAGAGGAGCTTTGGCCCGGGCCTCGGTCGGAGAATCTGGCCATGGGGAGATGACGAATCTAAACGTGCATGCCTTGTAGTCTTTGAATTGCGTTGAAAAGATCAACCGGTAACATATATGGCAACCAATAATCGACATGTAGGCGTTGCGTACCGAAAATGATGTTCAATGGGTATCATCGTTAGATTCATGTCATTCATTCATTCCTTCATATTATTGCGGGAAACGATGCCTGAAGGGAGTTTTGCCGTTCGTGGGAAACGATTCTTGAAGGTTGTTGCGTGAAGGAAAAGACGGCGGAATTGCGGGTGGCGTAATATAAGACAGAACGTAGGCATGCGTAATATATGCGTGTTTTTTAGTGTGATCACTTTTACTTAGCAAAGCTACAAAGCAAGCACTATCTTCCTCCTCATGATCTTCCATGGCGGCCAACATTTTCTCTAGCTGCCTTCTCCTCCTCGCCACCGCCGTTTTCCTTCCATGCGGCATCCCTTGCATCATGGGCTGCGCCAACGAAGAAAAACAGGTACATTCATGTATTTATTAGTATATAACTTTAAGCATCTAAAATGGAGAGTGAGAAGCTTGCAAAGAAATATTGTTGCGCAGGTATACATAGTATACATGGGGGCACCTTCTGAGGGCGCGATCTCTTTGGCATCTGCTCATTACGATCTTCTAGCTAGCGTGCTTGAGAATAGGTACCCGCCCATAATCGGAGATTGCGTTATTCTAGCTATATACGTACCCCGATTATGATCTGTATATCTCAAGTTCTAAATCGGATGGTTTTTGGTAATAATATTGTAGCTCTCCGAGTGACTCCCTGATCCGCAGTTATGGACGGAGCTTCAACGGGTTTGCTGCAAAACTCACCCAATCGGAGATGCTCAAGCTATCGGGTACACATCCCAAGTCATTTAATTGTTTGATTGGGCAGATCTGATTTTTTCGCCCTGTGAATTTTCGGTTTTTTCATGCATGATATTAATGTCAACCAACCATAAGAGATGTCGATCTTCACTCTGAATAGTTGGTTCTGAACATCAATTTGCAGAAAATAATAGCGTATTATCGGTGTTCCCGAGCAAAGTTTACTGGCCTCAAACTACTCGGTCTTGGGATTACTTGGGTCTAAGCGTCAATGTGCCTCGCAACCTTGAGCTTGAAAGTGATATAATTGTGGGCATGATTGATTCCGGCATCTGGCCAGAGTCCAAAAGCTTTAGTGACAGAGACTTTGGCCCTGCTCCAACCAAGTGGAAGGGCACCTGCAAAGATTTTCCTTGCAACAAGTAACTAGATGACAACTCCTTCCAATTTCCTACTCCAATCTCTTTTAGTTCCCATTAAATTATACATGAATTTTCTTCTTGTTCCACCTAATACTGAAAAGATGTGAGATAAATCTTAAACTAACTTTCATTTCATTACAAACGGATAAAACTTTTGATCGGGATGCTATGTTGACGGCCAACCTTCTTCCTTTGTCTTGATACATAAGCATTGGCTGAATTCTAGTAAGTTATGATTGTTAACAGAATTACTTGGTCATTGGCACTGCAGTAAGATAATTGGGGCTCGTTTCTATAAGCACAATGGATTGAACACTTCTTCAGATTCGGCCCGAGACACAATGGGACATGGCTCACACACAGCTTCCACAGTAGCGGGCGTTGAAGTGCAGAACGCAAGCTTAAACCATATAGCACAAGGGACGGCCAGAGGGGCGGTGCCGTCGGCGAGGCTGGCCGTGTACAAAGTGTGCTGGCAAGAGTTGGGTTGCGACTCGGTGGACATACTTGCGGCGTTCGACGATGCCATTGCCGATGGCGTCGATATAATATCGATATCGATCGGTAGTAGCAACGTAGCTGATCAATACCTGAACGATGGACTCGCAATTGGATCGTTTCATGCCATGAGCAATGGGATTCTCACTTCGGCATCTGCTGGGAACAGTGGCCCTTCGACCCAAACTGTTATTAACGTCGCACCATGGGTGATGACTGTTGCAGCCAGCACAATGGACAGGAAGATAGTGACGAAGTTGATGCTCGGCAATCAGGAAACCTATGAGGTATATGGTCATGCATCCTTTTTATTAATATGTACTTCCCACTAACTTTTATTATTCATGAACTAGGGAATAGCAATCAACCCCTTCGAAACAGAGAAGCACTACCGTCCCCTTCTAGCTTCCAAGGGGAGCTTTGGGTGAGTTTTATTCCGCAGCCATGATCAGTTGCTTACTATCAGCATCTTCTTCTTGATGAACAAGCACCACAAGTTTTGACATATTAAGTGTTTTCACATGGTCTCTATACATGTAGTTGTTCTCCTCCTGTTGGCAATGATGTGAAGGGCAAAATCATTATTTGTCATACAAATTATGCGGGTTCTGAACCTAAGAATAACGGTGCTTATGGGCAAATAAAAGTAGTCGGGGAATCTGTCGATTACCCACGCTCCTATGACTTGCCCACCACCGTTGTTAGCGTCGACGACGGCATCAATGTCAGGGGATATATAAACAAGACGAGGTATTTCTCAACATATCTTTAATTTGTAGTCCAGCGCCTCAAGCTTAGTAAATGATCTCCAACTGATTGAGATTGTTGTGGTTTGGTCAAGTACGTCACCAGTAGCCAAAATCCACAAAAGTGTAATAATTTTTGATGCAGATGCTCCCACTGTTGTATCCTTCTCCTCAAGAGGACCCAACTTGATCACTCCTGGAATTCTTAAGGTTTGAAATTGGTTAATTAGCTAATTAACTTGGTATATATATATATATATATATATATATATATATATATATATGTAAATATATTGCTGTAATTTACGAATATTGTGATCTGAGCACGGTTAATGCATTATTGTGCAGCCAGATATAGCTGCACCAGGAGTGAACATTTTGGCCGCATGGTCACCGGCAGCCCCAATTAAGAGTGGGTATGAGAAGGATTACAACATCTTTTCCGGCACTTCGATGGCATGCCCTCATGCAACAGGAGTAGCTGCTTATGTCAAGTCCTTGCATCCTACTTGGTCCCCTGCTGCCATTAAGTCTGCACTCATGACCACAGGTAATTTTACATTACTCCAGATAAAGTTGATGTTGGTCTCAAGATAAGAGTTTAAAACTCTATAAATGACTACAACAGCAACCAGGTCTTGATCGATTCTTGTTTCTCCTTGGCTGTCATAGAATAGACAAGGAAATGCGATGAATTAGATGCTGAGTTCTTATATTAAGAATAAAATTTGGAGAATTTATAACTTAACTGACGCAAATTTTTATTCACATTCTAAAAGATAAAAACTTTATATTCATACATCTCGATTTTTTTCTCTATATTCGTCAAATCATGTCACATGAATATAATTTGTTTGATTGGATCATGTTCCCTCCAAGTTCACCTTATGAGCTCTTTTTTGCATGGTCTTAGCTACAGATTTCAAGACGTACATTCATTATACTAACCTTCTTTAAAAAGATTGGATGATGAACATCTTCTACAATATATGTTTGTAGCTACACCTATGAACTCCACAAGGAACGAAGACGCTGAATTTGCCTATGGAAGTGGCCAACTCAACCCTACAAAAGCTGTAGATCCTGGTCTCATTTACAACACCTCAGTAGAAGATTACACAAGGATGCTGTGCACCGAAGGCTTTACATCCAAAGAAATCCAACAACTTACTGGCGGCAAGAGCTCGTGCCCGGTGTCGGGGAAGACAACCGTGAGGGACCTCAATTATCCTTCCATCACATATTTTGCCGGCAACGCTTCTGCATTCTCTTCCAAGTTCAATGTGAGCTTTACAAGAAGAGTTACCAATGTCGGTTCCCCAGATTTGGTGTATAAAGTTCAGATCACCTCAAATCCCCACTTCACCATCGACGTCAATCCTAATGTTATGCACTTCAAGACATTGAACGAAGAGAAGGAATACATTGTCGTGCTTTCCAGTGAGAGCTTGCCCGCTGATCCCCTGCTATATTCTGCTTCAATAACATGGTCGGATGGGAAGCATAGTGTTCGAAGCCCAGTTGTCGTTTATCACTACTAGTTATTAACGTTATCTCATTTACATTTCTCTAGGTGAATAATTGGAACGAAGATATATTTTGTAATGCAACAGTCGCAGGTGTTCACAGAATATTAAAGCAACTTAGAAATATATTTACAGTAAATTTGTTCTACCAAGTAGTAACCAGAGGGTCATTTGCTTACAACTACAAAAGAAGCAGTCCCTCTTCGTGATATATACCACAGAATTAGGCAAAAGCAGGGGAGTGACCATAATCTTACATGTTACCATCATATGATTCCCAACACAACAAACCAAGTGTTACACAAAATATTCCAACTAATGATCACCTGTTAGCACAAAAATCTTAATATTGAGGAAACACTTTTCCCTAACATACCTCTGACCTAAAATGATCTAGTTTATATCGTCACAAACAAGCACAATTGTCTAGCTTGGCTAAATGTGGATCACATAACCTCACCTTAGCAGAAGATAAGAAGAAAAGAGCTTAATGTTTCCAGGTTATGCCAGTCACCATTGGCCAATCTTAACATTCACACTCGTACCCAAAAACTTTCGTCAAGTATCTAAGCAGCAGAAAATGTCCAGAGATGAATGCCATTATCAATGGAGCAGCCGGCAATATGATCGTCGTCTGCAACAAGGCCGGTGGCCATGCCGATCCTCTCCCGGAACCGATACAGAAACTGCCCATTCTCCACGTCCCATGCATGGATAGCTCCATTGATGGACACAAATGCATACCCATCGTTCAAGCAGCCCAGAATCTTGGCCTCGCCGCGGCCTCGCCGGATCCCAAACGTACACACCTCTTCAAAGCTTCGGAGCTTCCTCACCCTCGCTATGCCGGCTTTGTCTATCACCAGATACATGTCGTTGCTCACGTCGAGAGAGTCGACCACCACCCCGTGCTCCACCTCCTCCTCGCCCAGAACCAGCCCGAGGTGTTGGAGGTCGAAGGCGAGGAGCTTGAGCTGGGTGGCGGCGACGCCGGCGTCGGAGGCGGCGGCCACCCGCACCCGGCCCACGCCGTCGGCGGCGGCGTCGAAGTCGGTGAGCAAGCGCCAGCCGAGGAGCGCGTCGGCGTCGGTGAGCGAGCCGCCGGCGAAGACGAGCTGCTCGGTGGTGCTGTCCCACACGTGCAGCGCCCGGTGCGGCGCGCCGGCGAAGAGCCCGACCCACCACCGGCCGTGCCCGACGAAGTCGACAAGAGCGCCGTCACTGGCCGCATCGCCGCGGCGGGCGCGGCGGGCGGTGGGGCCGGGGTCGCCGACGGCGGCGACGTGCACATCGCCGTAGAAGGAGGCGAAGACGACGCGGGCGTCGTCGAGGACGATGCCGGAGATGGCGCTGGAAAAGGGGCCGAGGCGGTCCCGGCGGCGGGGTTGGAAGGTGCGGACGTGGGCGGCGGTGCGGAGGTCGAAGAGGCGGACGGAGCCGTCGAGGAAGCCGCAGGCCAGGTGGCGGGTGGAGAGGCAGAGGCAGCGGCAGGTGAGCCGGCCGCCGGCATGGTTGAACTCCAGGGAGCGGTGGACGGCTCGCCGGCGTCGGAAGTTGAGGGCGGTGCGGTGGCGTTGGACGTATTCTTCCCGCCAAGTAGGTTGTAGGCAGCGGTCTCGCTTCCAAATTTGGCGGGTAAGGCTCTCCCATAGGAACTCGGATCGAGACACCACTTGCCATGTTGAGCAAACCTGGTACAACAAAACTCACGTTCGCAGTGGGAAAGGGAGAGGACGGTACAAACGAAAGATATATAAAAGTTTGGTAGGGTATACATGCAAGCAAACACATCTGCTGCCGTATGTACATACAATGCAAAAGGGGTTTCATCGTTTGCTCCATCCGGGGAACAATGGACTTAAGGGCAGTGGTCAGATACATGTACACTAGTCCTGCTGCTATTTAAAATCTCTGTACTTTTTCATTGCCTAATTTAATAACTTGTATTTATATTTTGTGACTTAATTTTTGCGGTCATAAACATGAATAATTGTAGTTTAGCATACCAAGTTTAGAAGTGAAGTAAACTTAAATAAAAATAATAAAAACTTGGATATAGCACACTCCACAGGCAAGAAGCAAGTAATTAGATAGCTTCTACTACCATAAAATATTGTGGAGAAAGTTGAGCGGGCCTGCAGCTACTGTAACTATTAACCAAGCAAAGATCACAGAACACAAACTCTAAATGTACAGTCATTATTAAACCCAAAAATTGTGTTTGATCAACCAGCAAGGCTTGTATCTCAAAAGGTCATAGTGCGAAATGCTGAACCTTTCAAATTCATCACCAACTCGTACCTATGCTTTTCTACAATATCTGCAAGTTATTCCAAATTTCCAATATATAAAGCTTGCTTGACCAGATCATACAAATTACTATGCACACTATCATTAGCCAACATCTCAATTCATGCAAACAACATATCTAATCGACTGTACAATAAGGTCATCTTCAGTATGTCAGCTAAATTCACAACAGATACAATTATTAATATAAAGGATTATTTTTCAACTGGTAATGACATTAGATCATAAATAACATGCTTCAAAAATGGCCTCGGTGAAGCATATATAGTATAGCATAGAAATGTCTTAAAATGCTTCAACAGCTAAAGCTCCAAATAATTTGAATAGAAAGAATTTCAAACTGACATGAACAAAGCATTGATCAAAAGTGCATAAGCTGTCTCCGAATATACATAAGAGTATACGAAGTGAAATATTATCATTCATAATATCTTCAAGTAATTGCTCTAATTAAGGACGAATAGTTTTAAACTTGAGTCCTAGTAAAAGATCATCATTTCATTGAATTTGGTAATCTGATTTATACATGTTAAATGTAAAACATCAAGCTACTGCAAGCAGTCATATACTTCATTCTACATTAAAACTAATGTCTTGTATAAAAATACCAATTAGAGAGCCTTCATGTATTAAAACATATCTCATAGACAAGTAATATATGTATCCTATTACTAAGTGAAAATTCATAAGATAAATTATTTGTGTACAAAGATACATTATAGGAATATTGCATGATATAGATTCTAAAACTACATCAAAATAATGATTTTTCATCTCATTGCCAATCCTCCTTCAGTAGGTAGTAATTTTTCATACGGATTAATATCAGATTATATATGTGCTTTCTATAAGACTGCGAAAATGTCTTCTCCTGTTTTAAAAACTTTGCTTCCACCATTTACTACATAATAACATCTTAAAGCGAAAAGATAATAAGGGAAACTTCTCTGTATGAGTGAACATAGCATGCAAACTACCTAGCTAGGTTTTATTTATTGACACTTATCAACTCTCTAAGATCTTGCAAAAATAGCCATTCACCCAGATGAAAACTGCATCCAGCTTCATCAAACGATGACTAGTTGGCCAAAAAAACATGACAAAAATTTTCATCAAAAGAAGAACGAAAACTATTCGTTAGTACTTACTATATAAAACTTCGATATACTTGTCAAACGACTATGGTAGTGCTACAAATTAAAAGTTGTTCTTCATCAATGAATTGAAGAACCAGAGAATCTCCATTGACAGAGATCAGAATACTCTATCAAACGTGAACAGAAGAGTTGCTAGCCTTTACTCACAGGAGGACAAAAACTCATTAGTACTAAGACCAGATATCAAATCAGAAATGGCACGAATAACAGACAAACGAGAGCTCTTAAAAGGGGTGGCATTGAATATCCTCCTATCACAAGATTCACAACCCATGTGACGAAATTCAACTCCAGAACAAAAACAAAGCTGGATGGCAATACTGTGTGTAGTCATCAGCTCACGCTGCAAAACTGAGGTTTCGTTTAGCGTGCAAACATGCAAAGAAGAGAGAAGAGATAATATCCAAAAAGGTTAAAAAAATGGAAAGCTTGGAAAGGCCGAGTCAAAAGCTTGGAAAGATTCTGTACAAAAGCGATGTTAGAAGGCTCCGGTTACAAGTCCAACGAGAACTGACAATGCAACCAGGCGAGAACGGCTCCAGAAAAGCCATCAAACCAGGAGGAAACGTTTGATTACACCTTTGAACACTAGCTAGCTAGAACATCTCAAAGGGCTTCATCGCTAGCATTATATAATAATACAATGAAGCACAGCTAGCGAAGCTATAACAATGTAATGTTCACGGGATATAATTGATAAAAAGAAGTAATATATACTCCCTGCAGATATTTCGTACCAGAGACCGGCATTTCTCAGTTTTGTGACAGGATAAGAAGAGTAGCAGACCTACTTCATACAATAAAATAGTACCACCAATGTTCATGCTTTGGACTCATTCATCTCTAGGAACGAATTCACTGTACACTCCAATAAGCACAAGTTACCAATCAAGAAATACCACTTCCATACCAAACATTAATAACCATTAAAACCAAAAAAGGAGAAGCAGATTGAACAAGCTAGTACCATGCCTTAGTATCTTCATGGCCGTCCATTGGTACGTGGTTCTAAACAACGTCCTACGCAACTAGCACAAGCACGCATCAACCGAAACAACCATTCCCAAAACCCACCAAAAAACATAAAAAAGCAAAAAAGAAAAAGAAAGAAAGAAGAAGAAAAGGAGAACAAACTTGGAACACGGCGGCAAGTGCAGGAGCGGCGGCGAGGCGGCCAGCCTGGACAGCGGCGTCGGTGGCGACGTGGAGGGCGAGCGCTTCGACAAAGAGCTCCGGCCAGACGCCGGCCATGTTGTGCCTCAACCTCGCGGCCGCCGGCTCCCTAGAGTATCCGGAATCAGAGGAAGACGACGACGACGACGAAGAAGACGACATGACAAAAAAAATAGGGAACAGAAAGAGATACCCGCGAGCGAGCGCGCGCGCGAGCTTATATATAATATAATATATATATATATATATTATATTATATATAAGCAAGGCAAGATGATGCTCTATAACAAAATAAGAGGGAACTAGAGAGGTGGGGAGTGGGGAGAAGGATAGTAAAGACACTCACTCACAGCGTTCCATGCGTGTGCAGCAGCGTTAAGAAGTAGCGGTGGATAGTGCAGGGGAGTGGCGGTATTTTTTGGGGAGAAGGGTTGGGTATTGAACAGCAGCACCTACATATTGATGATGATACATACATGCATGATACATGATACATGCAGTAGTAAATACTAGATATTGATAGAAGTAAAGTAAAGATATAGTTGATAGTTATAAATCATACGAATATACTTGTCTATATCTGACACAACAAGGGGACAGGCCTAGAGAGGGGGAGTGTAGGACTGGGGCACAGAGAGGGTGGAGCTGCTCTCGTTCTTTGTATCTCGCTTGGATATGACGGCTTCTTTGTCTCATCAACTCTTTTCCGCCTTAGTGCTCTTCTAGTAGTGTTGGCCTTTGGGGGGGCGGGGAGGGGGTGGGGCACTGGCCATGGGAGGGCCTGGCGCTGGCCATCGCAGTCAGGAGCAGGTTTGGTGAGTTGATATGGAAGCGACTTGGATGGATAATGAAGGGGTTTCGCCAAATGAGAGAAGCGCGGTCTTAGCTCTCTGTTTTTTTTTTGGAGTGTTTAGTGAGTTAGTTTTGATTTATTTACTTATTAATTGCATGTAACTGTGCACCCAGCCAATCAGGGCTCTCGGTTTAAATAAACCGGGCCGATTTTTCTTTACTGAAATTCAATTTTTATTTTTGAGTAAAAATTATTTGTATTTGAAATAACTAGGGATATACATGCATGCTATGCAGTATTGTATATTTTTTATTTTATAAATTGATTATACTTATTAATTATGTTTTTTAATTATTTTAAAGTTAATTATAATAAATTATCATTTTCTTTTTTACAATGTGTACAGACCCGCTGCCTAATTTAAAATTATTGTTTATTAAGTGATATATCTTATTAAATTAAAATATGCTTAAAATTTAATTGAATTTATTTATGTTTTATCATACTTGTTTATATAGATATTTTATAAAAACTACATTCCTTTTTAAATTATATATTTTTACTAAAATATTTTCGTGTGTTGCATGATGCTCATTTTATTCAATTTTATACTATTTTTCTATTTAATTATGCTTTTAAAAATTAATGTATTCAATTATAATTATTCATGCCCTCATTAAAATTTGAATCAACTCTACTCAAATAATTCATTTTGTTTGAATTTTATACATTGTAAAAAAATAATCAATTTAAAATATAATCTAACTCGAGTTAAAATTTAATTTGCACATTTATCACAATAAAAGTCATGAACAGAGGGAAATAGCATAGAATATATGACACCAAACTCATACTAGGACTATTTTATATATATATATATATATATATATATATAATTTAAGATATTCTTTGAATATTTGTTAGGCATACTAATCAATCGTCTGACTCTTCCTATTTACTTGGGAGTTTAGATGGACGTTTGAGATATTCTTTAAATATTTATTGATTATACTAACCAATGGTATATACACATCTAATTGTTACACATACTATATTGTGGCAACTCCTCTTTGCTAGGTGTTTTCATTATATATATATATATATATAGGCATTTGATCTTAAATATTCATTAATTATACTAACTAATATATACCCATCTACATATAAGATATAACGGCTGTTCCTCTTGCTAAGGGTTCAGATAGACTTTTGATCTTATATTTCATATATTGAAGATATTTTTTAAATATTTATTAATTTACCAACTAATAATATACCACATAATATATTGAGAATAATGAGTATCGAACAACTAATACTTTACTTCTATCTAAGCTAACTTTATTAGTGGCAATTATAAGGACGGTAAATAATTCTCCATATGAAAAAATTACAGCCATATGGTTTAAATAAGTAGCCAGATTTTAAAGGCATAATTTTCTTATATCATAGTAACTGATACTAAGGTTCCTCTAATATATTCGGGCTATTTCTTGACCTTAGGGTTGGTTCATATAGACGTTTGCTCTACAGTTATATATATATATATATATATATGACCTTTGATAGTAGATATTCTTTAAAACTATTTATTTAACTCAAATATATTCTTTAAATATTTGTTAATTATATTAAACAATTGCCAATATTCATTCTCTTATTATATATAGAGAAATAGATTTGATCGAATTCAAACTAGCTTAATTTGTAATTATCAATTCCTTTTTTATATAATTTGTAACAAACTATATTTTTCATAATTGAGATATCTAAATTTAACATAATTTTTATACATTATATTAAAACTTTATAATTTTTTTAAAAAATATTATTATGTTATTGTTTTGGTTAAAACTTTTGAATAAATTCTGACATCATACATGTCTAACAAATCCTGATTTTATATAGAATATTAAACTTCTACTCAAATTGCCTTTAGACACAAACTTAAATTTGCGTTATTTAACTTTAGTCAAGTTTTAAATGATACTTTTAAATCAAAGTTGAACATTTAGTCACAATAAGTTTAATCAAACTTTGAAGTTTGAATGGACCTTATAATTAGAGTGATTTATATTATTTTCTATTATAATATATAAAAAACAGTATAAATGAATATATATATATATATATATATATATAGAGGGATGATTTGCTGTCCTGCAGCACAGCCAAGATGGCTGTGCTGCAGTAGCTTCAGCCGTTGGATCAAATCCAACGGCTGAAACATGCCCCCATCAAAAAAAAAAATTTCCGGCGCTGCGCCGCCGCCGCCGGCCGCCGCGTCGCCGCCACCCCGGCCGACGCGACGCCACCCCTGCCCGCTCGTCGCCGCCTCGCTGGGCGGCGACGTATCCGCCGGCGACGGGGCGGCGATCTAGCCGCCCGGTCTTCCCCGTCGGCCGCCGCCGGGCGACACCACCGCCGCCCGTCCCCGCCCGCCACCCCGCCGCGCCCCTCGGCCCCCGCCGCCACCCTGCCCGCCCCGCCGCGCCCTCGGCCCCTGCCCGCCACCCCGCCGCGCCCTCGGCCCCCGCCCGCCACCCCGCCGCGCCCCTCGGCCCCCGCCCGCCACCCCGCTCGCGCCCCCCTCGGCCCCCGCCCGCCACCCCCGTCGCCCCCTCGGCCCCCGCCCTCCACCCCGCCGCGCCCCTCGGCCCCCGCCCGCCACCCCGCTCGCGCCCTCGGCCTCCGCCCGCCACCCCGCCGCGCCCCCTCGGCCCCCGCCCGCCACCCCGTCGCCGCGCCCCACTCGGCCCCCGCCCGCCACCCCGCCGCGCCCCCGTCCCCTATCGCCGGCGCCCCCCGGCCGTCGCCGTGGCCGGGCAGCCTTCCCGCCCCCTCCGCCGTCGCCGCTGCGGCGGCGGCGCCGCCCCCCCCCTGTTTTTTAGATCTTGGCCGTTGGATGCTAATCCAACGGCCAAGATCGTACTGCAGGACAGCCAAGATGGCTGTCCTGCAGTACAGGAAGACTTCCTCCATATATATATATATATATAGACTTAACATTGACAATTATATAACAAATTATCTTAAAATAATTAATGATTTAGCTAACATATAAGAGATATATTGATGTTTGAAACAACTTTTATTCTTTGATGACTAATAAATGAAACAATTATGGTCCCTTGAGGAGTTTGATTGAAGAAGCCAGGGACTAAATTTAATTGCCCAGAGAGTTCTAGAGTACAATGTTTTAAAATTATACATTCGGTTTTTTATATATTTTGTTTTTAATATTAAAAAATCATCATTCCAAGGGACAATTAAACAGCAATGAACCAAAATGTCACCACCTATCGTTATAACCAACCAAATCTCAGTCTATTCTTGATTAGATTTTTGCAAAAAATGGAAAATTTTCGCGAAAGACCAAAAAGTAAACATGAAAATTATCAAAAAGAGGTGACTTTCTGACAATCTTATTAGATTTTGGTTCTTATCGATGTGTTTATATCTTGTCTACCGTTACCCCCGTATAGTATACAGCCTAAAAACAATACGATATATCACCGTATATAAAGCCACGTATACATACCGAAGGAAATACATCGCAAGTTTAACACATACTAAGCATACATAGCAAACATGTAACAAATGTAAATCATCCCAAACATGAACAGCCCAAAAACATCAAAACTTCACTCGTAGAGATGAAAAGGCAGGCGTGGTGTGAAGAGAACATTAAGAGGCGTCGCCTTGGGTATGGTCAAGCCAAGACCTTCGGTCATGTCCATGGGTTCCCCTGTCGGCGTCTCCAACCTAAACCCATGAACAAGCCTAGCCAAGCTCAAGCTCATGACATGCATAGCAAAGGAGATACCAGGGCAGATCCTCCTCCCTGACCCAAATGGAATGAGCTCATAATTCTGACCCCTAACATCCACGTCTTTGTGGCCGGTCAGGAATCTCTCCGGACGAAAGGCAAATGGCTCCGGCCACACTTTGGGGTCATGCTGTATCTTCCATATGTTGAAGATCACTCTTGTTGCAGCAGGTACATGGTAGCCTCCAATTGTGCAGTCGCCTATGGCTTGATGGGGAACTGCCAGTGGGGCTGGTGGGTACATCCGGAGTGTCTCTTTGATGATTGATTGGAGGTAGGGAAGATTCTTCATGTCTGATTCTTCCACATTCCTGTGCTGTCCAACCGTCTTGTCGAGTTCCTCTTGCAGATTATTAAGCGTTTCTGGGTGTGTGAGGAGAAGGGCTAGTGCCCATGTTAGTGCCACCGAGGATGTGTCTGTGCCGGCAAGAATGAGAGTCTGCCATACAAATTCATATAGGTTCAAGAGATTTCTTTATCAAGGTTTTATCTAGGTATAAATACTAACGTTTGTTCAATCAAGTTGTCTGTAAGAAAAGCAAATTGATTGGTGAGACAGTTTTAGCAATGGCAATTTGAACTAGTGTTTGTATATATGGCTAGTATAGTATGTGTGAATACTAAATGATTCCCTTCTACGATGGTTTGTTTGGTCACAAAGGAGGAAATCAAAGGTGGAGCAGTTTTACCAGTGCGGTGGCTTTGATTGCAGTCTCGGGGTCACAATCCGGAATAGGATTATCCTCCATTGTTGACAACATCACATCTATGAAGTCTCTGGCCTGCTGCCCCCTGTCGGATTCTCTACGACGGCGATGCTCAGCCACCCACTCGACCATGAACTCGTCTAACACCGCCGCTATTCTCTTCATCTGTTTTATGGTGCCACCTAAATCCAATGGTTCAAGCAGAGGAAACGCATCAGAGACAACAAACATGCCACTTACATAGAACAACTTCTCGATCGCTTCTCGAAATCGCCTCGCTTCGACGTCGTCTCCGGCGATATTCGTGCCGAAGTACCGCTTTCCGGCGATCATCATGACCACATTGTTGAAGCTCAGGTCACCAAACCATTGCTTCATTTCCACCTTAACTGGAAGCCTACCGTTCTTCACCCACAAGTTGTACAATTGTTTGATGCAGAGATCAACCTCTGTGATCCTAACATGTTTGAAAATTTCAAGTTGCCTCGGTGATAGAAGCTCTTGAGTGGCCAATCTCCTGATTGAACGCCAATAAGGACCATTTGGTGCAAACCCAAAGTTGGCGAAGTTGTAGCCAAGGTACTTGCCTGCAGCAATTGGTGCCCTGTTGGAGAGGTTCTGGTCATTTTTAGTGAAGCAATCTTTGGCAATCTCCCAATTGCTCACCACCACTGTTCTATGAGCACCCATCCACATCGTGTACATGGGTCCATATTGATCGGCGAGGTCTGCAAGCGTTCGGATCAATAGCTGCTTTTTAGCTAGCACTGGTATGTGACCAATTATCGGCCAACGACCTCTCGGTTCCGGAGCCTCCTCGGGTATGTCGAGGTTTCTAGGAGGTTTGCCAAAAAGGCCGGATAGTGCCTGCGAAACTAGAAGAATGCCCATGGTGGTGGTGATCTTGGCGAGTGTTGTGACAATGAGAAGGAATGCTACCATATTCAAGCTGTTTCATTCGGTGAAGCAAAATATGATATTATTGTCTTTAATTGACGTCAAGATTATTGGATGCATTAGACCGAGTTTGGTGGATGCATTGGACCCATGAATGAGACGGACACTGTAAACTGTGATTGCTGATCGTTACCTGGTCCAATTGATGATTCAGTTGCCGTCTTTTTGTGAGCTTATTGATCAATAATGAATGCGTAAACTAGTAATTTTTTGGCACGAGTTGATTTGTAAAGGATTTTAGAACACAGTACAGGACAATCAGAACTTGTTGCAATCATTATAACTTCTTGTTCTCGGGGAGTCTTGTATTGGGTTTAGTACCTCTTGCTCCTGAGGATTTTAGAACTTGTTGCATGGGCTTACAAGCTTTCATAGAAATGTAAAAAAGAAAAGCCAGTTTTAGTTGTGCTTGTGATACCATCATCATCCATTATAATCGACAGAATTTGCCCACGAATTATAATAAAAGTCAAAAGTGAATTGAATGGCTACGAGTCTTCACTCTGAAATCCGAATGCCCTATTTTTTGTAGTACTATGCCCAAGAGTGCCGGCATTCTTAAAGCATCAAGATGCATGGAACAATGAACATTGCTATGCCACCGTGATAAAACTTGACACCACGCTGACAAGCTTGTTCCATACTGTAATAAAAGAGCTTTTTTATCAAAGAAAAACAGAGAGAGGGCGAGGAGTTTCAAATTATCATTTGGCAGGAAAATCAAGTGTGTTAATTACTTGAGAAAATATTATAAATTGTCTTAAATATACTTATTAAGTGAAGATTAGTAGCTAGATTGACTACAGAACGAGCTTTTCCCTCCTTTTTGTGCTCGAAAGCAATTTTCTATTTTTTTTTACATTTTTCATATTCGCCCTCCCTTCGTAACTAATTTTTTGAATTTTAATATAAACTCCTGCCTAAAAATTAAACGATATGGAGTAAAAGAAACACTCATAATCACAATGATTTACTTGCCCATAACCACTATGTCCCACTTTGCCTTGTAAAAAAGGGATTGTAGGGATGGAGGCAACAAAGATGGAGATGACGAAGGAGGTGAAGATGAAGAAGTTGGAGATGGAGCAGCGGCAGACTAAGTTGCTTCTCATCCAAAAATGGCCGATGCCATTCGAAAAATTATTTCGATGGTGAATCAAACCAAATAGAAGACTTTAGGATATGTTGAACTATATGGTTTAGCTTCTGTTGATTTACTCCATTGCATTTTGAACATTTGGCCTCCCATTTCTATCCTTTTGGTATTTATTCTTTCTTGTGGAAAATCACATTTAGTTAATTGATTAATTGAAGTGACACCAATTTTTTTTGACGAAGAGCAGCAATTTGTCCTAGCAGTGCATTGAATTGAAGACAATTTATCTAAATGAAGTGCACTTGAGAGCAGGTGTTGCAAGAGTCCTCGATCAATATTCCGATGAGAATATACCTCTCCCGGGAATAGCTGCTCTTTGATTTTCCTTCAATCATACTGCTTTCAAGTTCTGGATTTTTTTATATCTACCAAGTTTAGTTGGTTTAGAAGCTGAGAAACAAGAAATGCTATGTCGTAAATATCGCTACTTAGTTATAATGGATAAGAGGAACAATGATCGATGCAAACAACCATCGAGGTGACAATATTCTAATTTATTCCACAAATTTCGATGTCAGATAAGGGTACGAGGAGAACTATAAATCTACGTTACCTACATCCATATATCAAATAAACACCATTGATTAGCCAACGCTTGAAATTGAAGGAGGATGTGTCTCAAGGTTGAGTGCAGTCAATGTAAAAACTTTACTTGGAAGGGATGCGGGAAGCATGTTGCGAACGTTTATGAGAGTATTGAGCAGGGCAAGCATTGCACTTGCCGGCCTTGGCCTGGTGTAATTGTCAAGACCGGGAATGAAAACAGTAATCCGGAGGCATCTGTATCTGCAAAATGAAGGTGAGCTTCTTTTAAAAATTTTTTTTATAGTTATGGCACGGTTCTTCTTGCTCAGAATTCTAAATCTAGTTGTCTACATCATCTACAGAGAGGAGGACGCGCAGATTGCAGGGTGAAGTACACTCTGATATATATAGAGGGTGAGCAGGACCTGCAAGAGAAGGAAGAGATGAATAAAATTAAGGCACTTAGTTGTGACTTCTTTGTGTATGTCTAAACTGAAAGCTTCAGAAAATAATTTCCTCGTAGAAGTTTGTACAATGTATAGTTGTGCTCTTGTCATGAGGAAAATAAACTAAATGGAACCATTCCCTGTTTTTTTCGATTTGATATGTGGTTCAATATTAACCTACACTAAAAAAATGATTTTTTTCTACATTTTAAAAAAAATAGCTTTCTCTGATTCATGCGGTGGAGAAAAACTATTGGGACATTCTCGAAGGTGTAGATGAATTAATTTTCAAAATTTTTTTCATGCCAAAAAACAAAGAGAAATTTTTCTCTACTATATTTTATACACCTTACTTTTATTTGTATTTTAAGATTGGAGAACATTTTTACCGTGTGTGGACAAAATTTAAAATTAACACATGCTTTACTTTCAAATATTTGTAAATATAACAACAAATACAATTTTTTTACCATTAAAACTAGCATGAAAAATGCGTAGATTCGCGATAGGTTTTCTATCCATACTTAGCACCAGCACTGGCCGCATGAGAAGACGTGTTTAGACCCAGTTTTCGTTGCCACTGCAATTTTTGGTCGTTTTTATGCCAGAGAGCCACCACTGGCCGATCAAATCACCCACGCAACTTTATCTTGTTGAAATTTTCATTTTGAGACTACATATGACCATCATCGTGGCTGTGATCGTCGCCGACAATGCCACCACACTTGATGGCAATTTTGCCCCCTTTCTGGACATTTTCTAGCTAATTGATGGCCAGACTTTATCAATCGTCATCACTAGTACTTCCGCCTTAACGACCCCTCTGAATATTATTTGTATGGAATCATTATAACTCACAAGAGATAAAGTTAATCAATACTGATTGTGAAAGAGATTTTGATATTATGGGACAATAGGAAAGTTTGCTATAATTATCATATAAGAAAAAAATATTATGAATTGTCTTTAATATCCCTGAATAAATTTGTTTCATTTTTTTTGTTTTAAATAACTTATATATCTACCACTGGTCCTTAACCAACACCCACCAAGCTTTGCTAGGGATCTTAGTTTTAGAACTTTTTTTATTCCAATAATTTTTTGAGTCGACTCGATTTCATGATTTCCCAAGCCAACTTCATAAATGAATCAATATTGACTAATTTAGTAATTAACGCATCGAATCATTGACTTATATATTCATTGACTCATCGATTCATGTTATAGAAGTTATTAGAACACTTTCTTTATAATAACTAAATAAATATTTTTAAGTAATATAAATTATGTATTTATTAATATTAAGTACCAAAAGAACAATATATACTAATTTCATATAATTTTTTGTTTACATGATTAAATTTTTAATATAAATGAATATATATTAACTTGAAGTCAACTTCGAGTTGACTCTGCTCTATGGCATACCTGCCAAGGTTGGTTGCCTTTGACTGGATATAGCATGAGGCGGCTAGACTTGGTCGCTCCCTATTGTAGCATGGCCATCGCCGACCAAACCAAAGGTGACAATTGAGTATTTTCTAAACAATATATATTTTTAAAAAATAAGATATATTGGGCGCCGATTGAAGGAAGCAAGATACTGCTGTGTCAATGCCAGATTTGTCTTGGGCTCACCGAATCCGATCAACCACCACCAAATCTGCCTTTAGGGCAACTAGATTGTCGGAGGCAGTCAAGGGCCAATCTGCCTAGAGATAGCCAATATTGGCTGGCTTTGTCATAGTCTAGCCGCCGTCGACCAAGGCCGGTGGTGGCTATTAAAAGTTCATTGTAAAACTAGCTGAAATTTAGGGTTGCTAATTGAGCGAGTCAACTCGTGAGCATTTAGTATTCGGCTCGGTTTGACTCGATTCGAAACTCGACATTTAAATGCTCGAACTCGAACTTGAATCTTACGGGCCGAGCTTGAGCAAGGTTATGTTCGACTCGATTCGACTCGGTTATAACTCGAACTCGACTCATGGCTCAACTCAAACTCGACTCGATAAAATAATATAATAATATAGTTTTATATTATATATATATATATATATATATATATATATATAATATACTAACAAAGATGTTAGATAGTTGAGATAGTAAGTATTTAAGTTGATGACCTGAAGGTTGTAAGTTCAATCCACATTGATTGTATTTTTTGAGCTTGGAAAAATTAAACAGTTTAAGTGTATTCGAACATGAGTTGGACTCGAACACATAAAAGATATTCGAGTAAATATATGTTCGATCTCAAGTCGAGTTCGAACGAGTTTCGAATTATTCGAGCCGAGTTCGACACAAGTTGAGTTCGGCTTGCTCGCTCGATTAGCACCCCTACTGAAATTAATAGATCTTATATATAACTGCAAAGAAACATTTAAGAGCTTAAATCATGTTGACATTCAACATAGCTTGAACAGTGCCGGTTTTCTGCCAATTCTTGAATTTCCATAAGGTTGTAGTAATGTTTTCCCCTTAAAGTTTCCATAAGGTTGTAGTAATGTTTTCCCCTTAAAGCAGGCTATAGTAATATTAGGTCCAACAAATAACTAATTTCAATTGAAAAATACCAATAAAAACCATGGAGCCCATCCAAAAGCAAGATGAATGTTCGATGAACCACACTGTTTGGCGACAACTTGTCCCTTTATTTTTTGTCCGTTTGTTTATTAGAATGGCCCTGACCACACAATTCTGAATGGCCCTGACCTCACAATGTGCAGTGACCATAATACAACTTCCTGCCATGTTCTCAAATGTTGTCTTCATATCATTTAAGGTTTAAGGCTTTATATCATTTTAATTTTTAATTTAAAGTTTTTATAAAATCTTTTTTTTTGTCGAACATATAATATTTTAGTTGATATTTGATAAAATATCGATAATAAAATATATTTTTAATATCTAATAAAATATTTTATTTATAATTTTAAATTTTAGTTAAATTTGATTATTGAACCAAATGAACTATATTGGTTATAAATTTGGTATGATAATTGATATATGATGCTGAAATATATGATGTCTCCTTTCTTTTCAAGGAGATTGAGACGCTTTTACACGCAGAAAAGACGAATACATGGAAATTGGTATTATTAGATTTTAAAAAATTGCCCCTCAAAACAGGTAATTTTGCCTCTTTTGTTTTTTTCAAATATATATATACATAAAAATATATATATATATATATATATATATATATATATGTGAAAGTATTGCTGTTCTCCAGCATAGCCATCTTGGCTGTGCTGGAGAACAATCTTGGCCGTTGGATGGCCAAGATCAAAAGGGGGGGGGCAACGCCATGGGGACGGGGGCGCGGCGCGGTGGGGAGGTGGCCGGCGAGGCGACGGGCGCGGCGGGGTGGCGGCGGGGGCCGAGGGCGCGGCGCGGCGGAGGGTGGCGGCGGGGGTCGAGGGGGGCCGCGGCTGGGTGGCGGCGGGGGCCGAGGGGCGCGGCGGGCAGGGGACGGGGTGGTGGCCGGAGGACGGGGGGCGTCGCGTGGTGGGGTGGCGGGCGGGGGACGGGGGCGTCGCGCGGCGGGGTGGCGGCCGGGGGACCGGGTGCGGTGGTGTCACACGGCAGCGGGGCGGCGGGCCAGCAGGGAGAGGCGGGGCGGCTAGATCCGCCGCCCCGTCCCCCGCGGTTACGTCGGCCAGGGTGGCGTTGCGTCGGCTGGGGGTGGCGTTGCGTCGGCCGGGGTGGCGGCGACGCGGCTGCCGGCGGCGGCAGAAACTGTTTTTTTTTTTGATGGAGAAGGGGGAAGTGGGGGGCTTGTTTCAGCCGTTGGATTTGATCCAACGGCTGAAACACTGCAGCACAGCCGATGCAGTTGGCTGTGCTGCAAGACAGCCCCCACCCTCTATATATATTATATTATATATATATACTGGAGAAAGGGTCACTGTAATGACCGATCGGCTGAAAATAACCCAACCAATATCACCCCATTTGCTCCCGCTCCGCCCTTTGCCGCACTGATTGCCACCAACAGGTGCTGTTTTCGCCGGCGTTGCCTTGGGTCACCCGGGGCACTCCAGGCTTGGGGAAGGGGGGGGGCAGGGCTAGGGCTGGTCACCTGGCGGTGACGACGATTGCCGGTGGCGGCATTGCTGGCGGCGACCGAGGTCCGTGCTATGTAATACGATAAAAGGTGGCTGCTTTCTCGTTCTTGAATGGCACCTCAAGTTGGACGGAGGTTGGCAACGATAAGGGAGCGGGGCTATGGCAGCGGTTGGACGGAGGCAGGCAACGCTCCAAGAAACAGAGCAAAGAGGGGCTGGTAATAGGGTAAGGGAAAGAAAAACAAGGAAAGGAAGGGAAAGAGGGGCGGCTAGGGGTGGGTGTGGACGTCCGAATTTATCCTTCTGTCTGATGTCCGAAGTATGTCCGACCGAATTTGACCGAATTAAAACAAACCAAACATGGACATTTTTTTATCCAACCGACCGACCAACCGAGTGTCCGATATTTAATAACAAACTTGTATGATCCATCTTCGGAAAAAAATATATCACATTATAAACATAATGTAAAACCAGTGATCTGAGTTAGGGTTTTATGCTTATGAACCGATCGGTTCAATCGTCGGTTCAAGTCGAGTATGTTTTAGAATATGTGTACTGAGTCGACGTTGGTCGGGTGTGCGAGCCATGAGGGTCATACGTACCCAAGTATATGATGATAACATCATGAATACAACAGAAAAGAATGAATTATTAGAATATATGAGACTATGCCAATTATTTTTTTATTTTATATATATTTGATCGTGGAATTCGTTTAGGTTATTTACCGCATTAGGACGCGTTACTGGGGAATTTGGGTGGGTTATTAGTTATAGAATGTCATTATGATGTTGTAGTGTTTATTTTATTTTATGGAATTTTTCTGATTTTATGAATTTTTTTAGGATTTATTTCGAGTTAGTTATTATTATTGACTCGAGACATTGGTGAGTCAAGCCTTTTTTACGATATTGCCATCAATCAAACCTTCGACCCATTTTATCTTCCCTGTCCAAACCGCGTTGCCCCATTGTCGTGGTTGCTGCCACCGCCGTCGCGTTGCCCGACCGCCGATCATCGCCGCCAAGCCCCGCTGCGGCGTTGCCGTGATGCCCCGAGCGCCCCTGCCGTTGCCCGGCCTCCACGACGCCGGAATCGCCGCTCGTCATCAATTTCGCCGCTGCCGCGTCGCCTTGCCGCCGATCGTCGCCGCCAGGCCCCACCGCAGCGTTGCCGCAATGCCCCGAGTGCCCCTGCCGTCGCCCTGCCTCTACGACGTCGGAATTGCCGCTCGTCGTCTATTCCGCTGCCGATAACCTCTGCTCGCGTCGTCGATTCCGTCACCGGCAACCTCGCCGCGGCCGTCCAGTCACTACTTTGACATTGCCAACCCTCCTACGACTGCAGGCGGCGGCGGCAGAGAGGGTTTCGAACTGTCCGCGGACACTACATGGGCCCGACGGACAATTCGATGTCCGAAGTCAGTCGGACAAATTTTGTCCGACGAAATTTCAGACGGACGCGGACAATAATTCGTCTAATGTCTGTCCAACCGATGCCCACCCCTAGGGGCGGCGATGGCCGGCGGTGGTGCAGGTGACAGCTGCGGTGAGGTCGCAGGCGGTCGGGTGAAGCAGCAAAAATAGAGGAGGGGGGACGATCATCGGTTGGGGAGAAAAAGAGGAGGTTGGGGGCTTGATGGCAATTTCGTAATTAAAATTCCCGACTCGAGTCAATATTATAAAATACATCCTAAAAATATAAAAAATACAGTAAAATAACATAAAATAAAATAATCTAGTTCTAATAGATTATTTTATTTTATGGTAGTTTACCCTATTTTTTAATATTTTTGAGATGTATTTTTTAATATTGACTCTAGTCGGGAGCTAGTCAAGTTTTTATTTTAAAACTATCCCTCTCGAAAAATATGAAAAAATAGGGTAAAATACCATAAAATAAAATAATCCATTATAATTCGATTATTTTATTTTCTAGAATTTTCCTATGTTTTTTACTTTTTCGATATTTATTTCATAATATTCACTCGAGTCGAGACCGAATCAAGTTTTTATTACAAAACTATACATGCCCATTTCCTTTCCAACTGTGTCAATATTATGAAATAAATCTCTAAAAATATGAAAAAATAGATTAAAATACCATAAAATAAAATAATCAATTAGAACTCGATTATTTTATTTTATGGTAGTTGATTATATTTTTATATAGATGGCAATTTTGTAATAAAAACTTGACTCGCTCCCGACTCGAATCAATATTAAGAAATACATCTAAAAATATATAGAAAAAATAGAGTAAAATACTATAAAATAAAATAATCTATTTGAATTTGATTATTTTATTTTAAGATATTTTCCTATATTTTTTTAATATTTTTCGGGATCTCGAATCAGGATCGAGTTAAATTTTTATTACAAAACTACCCCTCCTCATTTCCTTCCTGACTTGTATCAATATTACTAAATATATCTCAAAAAATAAGAAAAATATATATTAAAATACCATAAAATAAAATAATCCATTAGAGCTTGATTATTTTATTTTATGGTATTTTATTATATTTTTAAATTTTTTGGGATTTATTTCGTAATATTGACTTGAGTTGGGATTAAGTTAAGTTTTTATTACAAAACTACCCCTCTCATTTCCTCTCCACGCCACCACTCTATTTTCCCATGTTTTACTGTGTCACTACATTGCCGTCGACCTTGCCGCCGGCCACCCGTTGTCGGCTAGCGACTCCGCCGGCCAATGCCATTGCTGCCTCACCACCGCCTCCCTTCCTTCCCCCTCTCCCTATCGTTTTCCATCCACTACTGCCCACCTTGCACGCGTCGCCACCGGCCACTATCCACGGCGACCACCTTCGCGACTCTTCCCCAGGCGACCCAAGGTGGTGAGCCAAAACTACAGGGGCGATTCCACGAGGCAAAACATGGGATGGGAGGGGGGGACGAGCGGCGCTACGTGTGACCGGGGGACCCTGGGGGGCGAGGGCCAACCGGGACGTGGCGGGGACGGGACAAGGAGCAGTTGGCAGTTAGCGGCGTGCAATAGGGAGCAGGATGAGGGCCTGCCAGAGGCAGGGGGTGGTGGGTTGGGGCGGTGGGCTGTTGTGTATTTAATCCAACGGCTAGAAAAATGCAGCATAGCCAAGTTTGCTATGCTGCATTACAACCACAATGCCCTATATATATATATATATATATATATATATATATATATATATATATATATAAATAGAGAGAGAGAGAGAGAGAGTTTATCCATTATGCGCTGCCATGTTTGGCAGCGCACCTATGGGGGGTCGTTGGATTTCAATCCAACGACCTTGTTTTTTTTTCACCCCCTCCTCCCCTGCTTTCCCGCCCTTGCCCGGCTGCTGCCGCTCCCCATCGCAGGTGCCGCCCCCTGCCACCACCACCCCCTGCCACCACCCGCCGCCGCGATCGGGCCGGCCCTAGTCGCCACCTCCTGCCACGACCACACCATGCCTCCCCTGCCACCACGCCGCGCCACCCTGCACCGCCGCAGCCTCCGGCTCTCCTGTCACTCCCCCACCGCTCCACCCTGTTCCCCCCCTGCCCTGTTTCCGCCCTCGCGGCATCACTGTCCCCCCTCCCCCACTCGCCGGCTGCCCCATGCCCCCGTCCTGCCGGCTGCCCCTGCCCCCACCACCGTGGCTGCATCGCGGCCTCCCCCTCTGGCCTTGCCAGGCGCTGCGGCTCCCCCCGCCCCCACCCGACCGCGTTCAAGTATCTACCCGTCGGCCCCCGGCGAGGTCGCTAGTGGTCGCGCGGCGGGAGGAGAGAAACATGGGAGAAACTGCGGAGAAAACGTGGGGTGGTACTTTCGTAATAAAAACTTGACTCGATCTCGACTCGAGGCAATAATATGAAATAAATTCTTTTTTTAAAAAATAAAATAATTTCATAATAAAAACTTGACTCGATCTCGACTCGAATTAATAGTATGAAATAAATTTTTCAAAAAAATTTTGTAATAAAAACTTGACTTGATCTCAACTCAAATCAATAGTATGAAATATTTTTTAAAATAAAATAAAATAATTTTGGTATAAAAACTTGATTCGATCTCGATTCGAGTCAACAGTATGAAATAATTTTTTTAAAAAAATAAAATAAATTTGTAATAAAAACTTTATTTAATCTCGACTCGAGTCAATAATATGATTTTTTAAAAAAAATTCTTAATAAAAATTTGACTATTTCTTGACTCGAGTCAATAGTAAGAAATAATTTTTTTAAAAAATAAAATTATTTATTAATAAAAACTTGATTCGATCTGAGTCAATAGTATAAAATATTTTTTAAAAAATAATTTCCTAATATTATATCAAGTCAAAGTTTTTATTAATAAATTACTTTATTTTAAAAAAATTTATTTCATACTATTGACTCGAGTCGAGATTGAATAAAATTTTTATTACAAAATTACTTTATTTTTTTAAAAAATTATTTCATATTATTGACTTGAGTCATGATCAAATCAAGTTTTTATTACAAATTTTTTGAAAAATTTATTTCATATTATTAACTCGAGTTGAGATCGAGTTAAGTTTTTATTATAAAATTATTTTATTTTTTTAAAAGAATTTATTTCATACTATTGACTCGAGTCGAGATCGAGTCAAATTTTTATTACGAAATTACCACCCCCGTTTTCTCCGTCGTTTCTCCCCTGTCTCTTCCCTCCTCCCGTCGCGCGACCTCGTCGAGGGTTGGCAGGTAGATACCTGAACGCGGCCGGGCGGGGGCGGGGGAGCCTCAGCACCGGGCGAGGCCAGGAGGGGAGGCCGCGGTGCAGCCATGGTGGTGGGGGCAGCGGCTGGTGGGGGCGGCCAGTGGGGCGGGGACCGGGGGCGGCCAGTGGGGGCGGGGGTAGGGAGGCCGGCGAGGGCAGGGGCGGCCTGCGGGGCGGGGGCATGGGGTGAAAAAAAGAAAAACATGAAATCCAATGGCCCCCCATAAGTGCACTGCCTATACGCTGCCAAACACGACAGCACATAGTAGATAAACTCATCCACGTTATATAGAGAGAAGTTTATAGGTTGAATGATAATGATGTTTGCTAGAGTGGTTATTGATAATCCTAATAATTTGAATTAGTTATCTCTTTATATATAATAGAGATCTAATTATTACTTATAGTAACTTTCGTCAAATTACTAAGATTATCAATTGGGAAACTAGGAACCTTAGTGACAATCAAGGTACATCAAGAGTCAGGTTGGCCAATTTAAATTAGGAATTAAAACTCATTATCTACACGGTTGGGCATTTATTTGACTTGGTTTAACTTTCTCCAAATGAGCAATGTATTAATGTTTTAACTTTATCCAAATAAAAAAAACAGAGATGTTTTCATCACTTTTCAGAGATGGAGAAATTAAAGTGGCATGGAGGAAAGAATAGTGAAAAAAAGTTATTTCAAGTTTTTTAATGTGAAGAAAAGTTAAAAAAACTAATACATACATATCTCAAAAAATACCTTCAAATATAAAATAAAATTAACAATCTTTTGGAGAAAGATGTGGGGGAAAACTGATATTTTCCTACATGGCCACGTTATAAAGCAAATAAAAAAAATTTTTAGTGAGTTAAAGATATTTACACCAAATACAGTAAAAACTAATCTCCATAAAGTTAAGTTTCATAGTAGTCATCCTCTGCTCCTAAAACTTCTTTAAGTGGCAATTAACACCTTAAAGGCATGTTAATCCACCAATGTTAGATTAGATTTTACGACATCATTAGCTCCAATACTTTAAAAATAACAAAAAGTTCAAATATCCTAATCCCTCCCCACTTAATCCAATGCCTCTGAATTCTGAGAATCACAACTACATCTAATTTAATTACAACCGCCAAGGACTTCCACCCACAAAGTTTCTTTCCGATAAGGCGTGCCTGTTGGAAATACAGCTCCGGCCACCTTTTCCATGCCCAGCTTGGCAGCTTCTCCTCTCCGTTCAAGTCCGACCATCCATCCTTCAAACTCACGTGCCTTATACATAAATTCTACTATTCTATTATTCGACTCTATAATACGACCTCCATCTCTACTACTCCTAGTATTGCAACCAACTTCGTCTTCCCCACCTTCTCGTCCGCCATTAAAGAATACATAAACTGTCAAACATCACCGGGTCAAGACCCAAAAGGTCGTCATGGCGGCAGCAGCTTCCTCCTCCACCACCCTACCCCCTCTATCTCTCCGCTACTCCAACACCCACCATCACCACCGTGGGAGAACCACGAGACCGGCGCCTCCTGTTCGGCGGAGTACTACCATCTCTGCTTCTGTATCGGAGAGAACGCCGTCGCCGGCGACGTCGAACCCGGCCGACGCCGGCCTCCCCTTCGGTCGATCCCCGGCGACTACGGGCTGCCGTTCGTCGGGCCGATAAAGGACCGGCAGGACTTCATCTACAAGCAGGGGAGGGAGGAGTTCTTGAAGACGAGGGTGAACAGGTACGGCTCCACTGTGTTCCGCACCAACGTGCCCCCCGGCCCCTTCATCTCCCCGGACCCACGGGTCATCGCCCTGCTCGACGCCAAGAGCTTCCCGACGCTGTTCGACGTCGACAAGGTGGAGAAGCGGGACGTCTTCGCCGGCACCTTCATGCCCTCCACCGACCTCACCGGCGGGTACCGGATACTGTCCTACCTCGACCCGTCGGAGCCCAACCACGGCAAGCTCAAGAACCTCCTCTTCTTCCTGCTCCAATACAGGAGGAGCTTCGTGATCCCGGAGTTCCAGAGCTCGTTCGGCGTTCTGTTCGACGAGCTCGAAACAGAGCTGGACGCCAAAGGGAAGGCGGATTTCGGCGGCCCCAACGACCAAGCCTCCTTCAACTTTCTCGGGAGGGCGCTGCTCGGCGCCGATCCGTCACAGTCCGCCCTGGGCACCGACGGGCCGCAGATCATCGGGAAATGGGTGCTCTTCCAGCTGGGCCCCATCCTCTCCCTCGGCCTCCCACTACCGGTGGAGGAGCTCCTCCTCCGGACCTTCCCGCTTCCACCCACCCTCGTGAAGGCCGACTACCAGCGGCTCTACGACTTCTTCTACAGCTCGTCCGCCGCCGTCTTGACCGAGGCCGAGAGGTTGGGGGTCGGAAAGGAGGAAGCTTGCCACAACCTCGTCTTCGCCTTCTGCTTCAACTCCTTCGGCGGGATGAAGATTTTCTTCCCCAGCCTGCTCAAGCTCATCGGCCGCGCCGGCTCCCAGCTCCACCGGCAGCTGGCTGAGGAGATCCGCGGCGCCGTGGAGGCAGTCGGCGGCGGCGCCGTCACCATGCGGGCCATGGAGGCGATGCCGCTGATGAAGTCGGTTGTCTACGAAGCCTTCCGGTTGGAGCCACCGGTGCCGTACCAGTACGGCAGGGCGAAGAAGGACCTAATCGTGGAGAGCCACGAGTCGGCGTTTAAGGTGAAGAAGGGGGAGATGCTGTTCGGCTTCCAGCCGTTCGCCACCAGGGACCCCAAGGTGTTCGACCGGGCAGAGGAGTTCGTGCCGGCGAGGTTCGTCGGGGAAGAAGGGGAGGGGCTGCTCAAGTACGTGGTGTGGTCGAACGGGCCGGAGACGGAGGAGCCGACGACGGAGAACAAGCAGTGTGCCGGGAAGAACTTCGTCGTGCTCATGGCGCGGTTGCTGGTGGTGGAGCTTTTCCGTCGTTACGACACCTTCGACATCGAAGTCGGGTCGTCGGCGCTAGGTGCCGCCGTCGTCGTCACCTCCGTCAAGCGGGCCAGTTACTGAGTTTGCAGCGGCCGGCGACCGCCGTCCGGCCGGATTCCCATGTTTCCCGTACGTGGAAACAAGTGTGTGTAATAGTCGTTCGGTTAATTAACGAAGTTTTTACGAGAAATTTTATAACTAATTATAATACATAACAAAGTGCTCATCTAATCTACTGCAAATTAGCACTTATTAAATATCATTAATAATGCTTTTAAAATTATATTAATTAATATGTGCTCTAATTAATTTGATGCAATGTGTATGACTCTGTCCTAAGACTTAATTAAAAATCACCGTCTACTGAATATTTTTTATACTAATTTTAAATTTTAATCATAAATGAGTGTTACATCTCTAGTTGGTTAATGGTCGTAAGTACAACTGATTATATTTTAAGATCTTGCAGTTGATTTTTTTCTTATACAAAGATTATAGTTCGCGTTTATGGGGTTTTATAAGGCGTTAGAGGTGATTACAGAAGCTGTATTGGGAACTAATAGCAGATGGGAGATTTGTGATTGTTGAGACCAAGTCTGAACCTAGCCTGCAGAGTGTAACTCCTTACTTCTAATTGGGACAAATCTCAAAATTTTTGCTGCTAGAATAATTAATAACATTGTAGTAAGACAAATCCAAGGATCTGACTGTAGACGTACTTTGTAACATATTTGGAATGGTTGGTATGGTCTATTGCTCTTTTTTTTGTGTGTTTATTTCGCGGGTTGCTCTACCTAAGACCAGCATCACAATTCCATTTCTGTCTAAATTTTGGAATAAATGAATTTTTAAATGCGGTATTTCCTTAATAATTTTTTCAGGACATTGGCTTGTTACATGAGTTTGAATTTCATTTCCGTATACGAGGAGGAAGGGTGGAAATAGGATTGTAAGTTTTACGAGTTTTTGATGATTTTATGCGTAAAAATTATGGTACATGAAGCCATGAAAGTGATGAAGTAAAAGATGCAGCTTCCATTTGACTGAACTGCTAGCCAAATTGGGAATAAGCCATGAACTCCTTTTCACTGTGGTCCTTCATGAAAGTTTTGGCGAGTGATGAGGACATAGCACTTGTGGGCATCAACCAGGTCGAAGAAATATCGTGTTGTTTTATTGATATCATGAACCTGTTTTTGAAATTTTCGGAAAATTTCAAAAATCGGCAAGAAAAATGACTGGTGGTGGCGATGGCAGTGCGGAACCTCCCCGAAAGGAAGAGATTTCCGTTCGATTATCTGGAACCAAAGATTTTGGACATTCTAGGTTCTAACATTTTTTATACAAGTAATGGCTATAAAAAGTTTTCTATGATTTTAGGAGCATTACAAACGTGCAAAAGTTGCGATGCATTTATGGGAAGTGCAAGGACAAAAGAGATGGGCGGGGGAATAGATGAGTGCGGACTAATTGTTATGATCCAAATATCTGATTTGGACGCTTAACATTTTATCAAACATGTTTTTGATGGTTTCACGGTGTTTTCACCGTGTAAATGTTGCGAGATTCATGAAGCCGAGAGCTTATGAAAGGGATGCATTCCGTCTCACTCGAATATGTTGGCAATCAATCGATTTCTATACACCTGGTCCTTGATATTTTGGACTATTTTTACCCATTTCCTATATTTTTGCACTTAAAATCTACCTGAAATTTAGTGACAAATAGAAAAGTTAATTCTGTTTGACATAAAATAATATAATCTCCCTAATAGCAAAAAAACTTAGCTTAGTAAAACGATTAAAGATTATTTTAAAATACATAAAAAAAGTTATTGCATATAAAAACCCACTTGTATAATAAACCCGCATTCTTCCCTTCTTCCCACTCCTGTTACTTCACCTAGGTTCGTATTTTAAAAGAAAGTAAAAAGAGAAATATGAAATAGCAGGACTTTAGGAAAACTTTTCCTTCTCTCCTTTTATCTCCCGTCACTCAGTAGCGGCAAAAAGCTCCTTCTCTATTCTTTGATGGCTCTAGCTTTGGGTTTCCTCGTCCATTTATTGGATTACATGTTCTTCAAACACTTAAAAATATCAGGTATACAAGTAGACTAAATTAATCAAGATTCAACATTGTCACATTATAAGATACATTCGCCACCTGTAAAAGGAACTTGCATTTATTAGTGATGCACATGCATGAAGTGTGTAGGTGAGCTGAATACTTGCAATGTGCAAGTATTTGAGGCCAAATAACAGATTAATAAATATTTTAGAAGCAAACATTTTATTCCTTGGGGCACCATCACCTTGTAATCAAATTAGTCTCCTCACGGAGAAATTGGCAATACTATCACCAATCATTGGTGACGATGAAAATGATACCCGCTGCCTGCACTTCTTTACCTTAATTTCAATGTGAACTTAATTTCTTCTTTTTTAAGTTTTCGTCGCTGTTTTAAATATAATTTTTATGAAACCTTATGTTTATCTGCTCTATATATCTTCGTAAGATGATCACTCAAGTTTTTAGATATTTAAGCTTGATCATTACATCTAAATAATGAAAAGAAGCATGCCAAACAAATCTTAAAAGAAAAGCCAAAAAGATGAATTTTTAAGCAAGGAGAAGAAATTGCACAAAATGATGGGCCTAGTCATCCTTCCTTTGAGTAAGGTCTGTTTAGTTATCTTGAAATTGTATGAAATAAATATAAAATTTAGAGGTCACAATTTTTTTTTATTTGGATGTCTTAAAATTTAGTTAAAATATATTTTAATTTTAGTGAAAATAAGTCTACGTAAAAATTTTACAAAACAATATTTTCTTATAAAAAATAAAAGAAATTGAAAAAAATTTTGGGAGATGCGTGCACATGCGCATGCACATGGAAAGAAATATTTTATTTTTATTATATTTTTTTACTTTCTAAACAGGGAAAAATTTAAAATTTACATGTCATTTTATCTTATTATATTTTCATTTCATATGAAAATTTTCTTCATTTACACTATTTTTACGCCAATCAAACATACCCTAATTTGAAAATTATAAGTATTATATGGATGAATATATTAAACGTGTGACTAATTTTAAGATATTATAATCTATCCACTTTAAGATAATTTCAATCTAAGAATTCCTACTTTTGCCATATGGCTAGTGGTTTAGCCTACTTTATATGTTTGATCGTAGAAATAGTTTTAGGCCAAATAACGCATTAGGACGCGTTGGATTATATTCGGGTGGGTTATTAGTTATAGAGTATGTCATTTGGATGTTGTTGTGTTTGTTTTATTTTATGGGATTTTTTTCATATTTTTCTAGATTTGTTTTAGAATTTATTACGAACTAGTTATTATTTTGACTCGAGTCAGAATCGAGTCAATACTTGTTTACGATTGTGCCATTAGAGTATTTCACCTCCTTTCCCGACACTTCCACACCCAAACCCTCGCCGCCTTGTGCTCGTCACCGCCGCCGCCGCCGTCGACGCCGCGCTGCCGCCGATCAATGCCGCCCCGCTCCGCCGTGCCGTCGTCGTGCCGCCACGACCCACCCCGGCCACCATCTCGCCGCCACGACGCCCGAATCGCCCCACAAGCCGCGACGCCCTCCCTCGTCGATTCGCCGCCGTCCGGGCCGCGCCGCCGCCGCTGTGACCCCGACGACCACCCCTCGCCGTCGCCGACGTTTCCCCCATCATCCTGACCGCCGTCGAGGCCGGCCGTAGCCCCGATCGGAGCACGCCGCCGCCGTCGCCCGTTTTCGACACCGTCACCGACAGCCATCGCCGCCCCGACTACCCTGTTTGACACCACCATTGGACCAAGCTCGTCGAGCTGGTGCCGATAGACCCTCTGATTGCCCTGTCCCGAAACATTGCCGGAAAACCGCTGGAAAACTGCCGACACTCGCCGGAAAACTGCCGGAACCGCGAAAATTGGATTCGTGGGAAATTCGCCGGATCATCCGCCGAACGCACCCAGTCCAATTTGATCGGACTTCGGACGCCGCTAGGTGCCGAATTCGAGTTTCGAGCCACGAAACGGAAACCCTAGCCGTCGCCAATTTTCGACGACGCGAGGTATAAATTACTCTGACGTAATTATTCTGAAATTATATAATTATTAGGGAAGCATGCTATGACTAGATGATTAGATGAATTTTCGTGTTTTAATAACGTGTCTATATGTTAGATGTGTAATTTAATGATAAAATTATGAAATTGGTTTGATTGAGTGAGTGTTCAAAATGGAAGAGCTAAGGAATTAATTAGGTGAACTAATTAATTACCCTGATTTCATGCAAACGTAGATTGAAAGACTCACTAGAATTGACTATAGGATGAATGTGTGATGATTGATGCGTGATTGTGTTGATTGTGTGTGCATGCTATAGGATGTGTGATTCATCATGCGAGCGTTAGTTTTTAGCTTGATTGTGTAGGTACGGTGTAGGAGCTCGCCGCCTAGGCGCGTGGACCCGTTTGGAGCTTCTACCAGGTCCGTTTAGGACTCGTTCTCTATTTTTACGCTACTCTATTGTGTATTTGATTTATCATGTGCAGGACAAGTTAAGTGGCGTTTTATCGGATCCCACTTAACTCGGGCCATTTAGCCAACGATTTTTTGGATTAATAACCCTCGAGGATGAGATCCCTCGAGTTTGTTTTCGAACTTCAGATCCAGCTCACGATGCCTTCGGGCCTATTGTATAAATCCCAACCTAGACCTATATATATATGTATAGTTTTCGCGTTTTCAGTGAGAGATTGAATGAGGGAAATCCGACTACCGTGCTACGCGAGCGGGCACGTGTGAGTCGATAGTGGGCTCTGGAATGGTGTGCGGGCCGTTTCATTCCTGAGGGATCCTGACAACTCCACCTTTGAGTTCCTCAAACCCGGAGAAGTGTGGAGGTTCACGGGTACTGCAATGCAGCGCATGTCTAGACTTGTGGTTTCAAAGGGTACTAAAGGCGACTGCCTGAGAGTGCTCGACCTTCGTGCTCTGCCTTCGTGCTCAAGGCCAAGAGTAATATGGAAGGTGTAGAGGGCGAAAAGGAATGAGATTTGATGCGAGAAGCGATAGAGAAATGGCTAAGGTATGAGAATGAGAAAGAAAGGGGGACGCTATCGACCCGAGGGCGACGGCTCCCATATGTGCCCTGATGAGAGTTCTTGAGGAAGTATATGGTTTTCATTCAAAAGGAGAGTTTGCTCTCCTGTGCCAGATTGATATTAGTTATTTTTCGGGCCGGTAACACTCGTTACTGACGGTAAATGATGGTGTGTTAATGCTGTGTGAATGATAATTAGAATGTTTTTGTCTTGATAAATTGCTTCTTATGAGACGAGCAGATAATTGTGAATGAGTAGGGAGCCTTGGAGTTCAGACTCGGCTTAGGTGAAACGAAAGAGATAATGACTGAATGCCATAGTAGATTGTTATGTTTTATTGTATTTTAATAAAATATTTATATACCTTTGTTGTGGACAGGTTGGCCCCTATTGCACTTTTAGAGGAGATTTTGTCTGTTTTTTCGTAAATATTAATGAATTTTTATTTAAATTTCTTGCTTGTTGAATGGTTTTGTTTTGCTTGCATATCATCACATGCATGTAGGACTCCGTTAGAACCCAATTGTTCTCATTCATATATCTTATGGTTGCATCCTCATCTTAAGACGCCGAGGGCAGATTCGGGTCGACTTAACCGAACCAGTACATTAGCGAACGATTCGGTCGTCGGTGACATTTCCGGGTCGGTTCACGGGTGAGCCGAAACGGGGTGTTACAATAATACTAAAAAATCTCAAAAGAAAAAAATGAAGAAAAAGAACTAAAATGAGAACTTTATAGTAGTTATAAAAATGGGGAAGAAAGAAGTGGAAAATTAATAATTGTCTATTTTATGTATATTTAACCCATTTTAAGGGCTTAAAGATGTTCAGTTTTTAAAATTATTAAGAATTTTTATTGTGTTTTTGGTAATTTTAATTAGTTTAGAAGATTATGATTTTTATTTAGAAATTATTAGTTGTAGTTCTTATATTAGAATATTAATTTAATTTTAATCTGTGCTGAATATTTATTGGTGATTGGAGGGAGAAAGTAGGGAAGAAGTGTAAGGAAATAAGAAAAATCAATTTCTTGGGAGAAAATTCTTGGTTCGTTAATTTTGGAAAAAGAATCCCATTTTGCTTAATTTGAAAAGAATAATTAAAGCTTGAAAGTGGATAAACCTAAATTAGTCAAATTTGAAACATGGAACCTATATTGGGAAACAGTGCATAAGTCAGAGACGTGATTCGCGAAAAAAATTAGAAATTTTAAAAAATTTTAAACCCACTTTTAAAAGGAAAATTTCAATATTTCTAATTATAAAAGAGGTTTTCATGTAGGAAATTAGAGATCTTTTTCTCTTCTCTTTAGAGGCTATTTTCAAAGTTTTTAGATTTCTCAAATGCGGATTAAAAGGAGGAGATTGACAATTAAAAGAAGAAGCGGTTCAAAAAGAGTTTATTTTTCATATCTCTTTTATGGTTTAATGGTTTTATTATTATGATTTTTTTAAATCCCCATAGTGTGATGGATTTATTTTTTTATTTTATAGAGTAAATTTAATTATGTTAGAGATGAGATAAATCCCAATGACTTATTTTATTTAGTTACTTGTGAAGCATAATGGGTCTAAGGGAGAAACTATATTAAATAATTAATTAAATATAAATATCGTGGTTAGGAGTTATAAAAAGTTTACAAGATTTGTTTAAATCATGCACCGAAAAGAAGATTTAACATTAAGGAATTTATGAAGCTTAATATATATTAAATTAAATTGATAAAAAGTAGAGCATTGAAAGAAGTATTCAACATTGAAAACATTTAATATAATTCGTTAGTATACCGAAAAGGATAACTATACAATAGAAAACTAACATATATAAAGTACTATACCATCTTTTTGTTTTTGGGCTAAAGAAGACATGCAACTCATTTCATAAACTTGTATAGTGACACCCACATGACTTGTATTTTGAGAAGAATGCCCCCCCCCAAATAAGTTTGGCCTATATCTGCAGGTATGGAGTCCATTCAAGTGGAATTGACCCGACGCAATATCACTATTACAGCAGGTGCAATTTGGAGGGAAAAGATGAGTCCATTCAAGTGGAATTGACCCGACGCAATACCACGTGTGAGTATAATTACAAAAATCTGTCTTTTTTTAGTAGAACCGGCCAAATAAGTTTTAAAACAGATATGTTGAATTTTGATTCGATAAATGGAGTGATAAAAAAATAGGCCCTCAACCAGTTTTTGAGCTCACCAATTGCCATGAATATGTGAATCGGATTTCCCAAAAGACGAAAAATGAGCTTGAGTGATTAAACAGAACAATCGGATTCCTTATTTTAAGGTTTGTGCTATTGCTCAAAGACCAACTGTACAATTTCATGCGGGTTGCGAGGTGGATGAAGGAAATTTCCTTTCCAAAAAAGAAAAAATAAGGTTTCTGACGGCAAAAGTATGTCCATTCAATTTACACAAAATTGCATATCATATTTTTTAATTAATTGAGTTATATATTGTGTCAATGATAGTGTTATATCTCCAATAAGGTTATCGCCGAGTCGTCTTCTTCTCTTTCTTTTTTAAGAAAAAAGAAGAACGATAGTCTTTTGAGCACAAGTTTTCTTTTTTGTTGATGTTTAATCTTTACACAAGCTGCCTTGTTAGATGATAATCCCGCCTTAGCCTTCCAGCGATGGATAATTTAGTCGTTTTAATATATAGACCACAGTCCCACTATGCCAACCCATTTCAGTTGTTAAAATATGAAAAAGCATACCTGTACATACCGAAAGCAAACCCTTGCTACAATAGCTCGCTCAAATAAGACACAGGCCAACAAGTCCCACTTTTTATGCTTCTTGTATGCGAATAGTTGTTGTTACTCAGTTCAAGATCTATACCGACTATGAGTCCAGAATTATTTGGGGATGACCTGTTGTTTGCATTGTGAAAAGTTGAAAAGTTGAGGCTCTCTGATGTAAAGAGAGACGAATTATTGTTGCCAAGTAGTTGTTTTCCTTAAGTAGATGCTGGACCCTGTTTTGATTAGCTAGGCATGAAAATGAAGAACAATGATGGTAATTTAGTGTAACGAGAAGAGTATAAGTAATCCAGAGATGATTTTGTAATTGAGATATCTTTGGAAAATATAATCAAGCTTCTTCGGTTCATCACCCACTGTCTTAAATATTATGAGCTGTGGAGTGATGAAAATTATCCAAGGTGTTATTGTAATTATGAAGGGGCTGAAAAGTTATAGTTTATATCGGTTATAAGGTATAACTATTCTTGATGGAGAAGGCGTACCATCCCAATTTGAGGGTGATGGAGATTCTATAATACTTTAGCATATGCGGTTTTGGCGGATGAGTGAGAAGGGCATGGTTGAGCTGCTTTGGAAATTTTTTTGGAGGGCTTGAAGACATGCAACCTCGATCTTTACAAGTATTATGTGTTTGGAAAACAAGTAAAGGTACAATTTAAAATACTTCTAAACAAATCTTGGATTATGTGTATACAAATGTATGAGGTTCATCCCTGAACAAATCTCATGGAAGTGCTATTTGTTTTATCACCTTTATTTGTGATTACTCTCAAAAGTTTAAGATGAGTTCATGCGGTATAAGGATGAAACTTTCACAAATTTAAGGAGTGGAAGGTTGATGTGGAAAATCAAATAGGGAAGAAGGTCAAGTATTTAAGGTCTGACAATGGAGAATACACATCTAAAGAATTTGAGTCTTTCAGCAAGGAAGAAGGTATTTCAAGGCACTTCACTACATCATATACTCCTCAACAAAATAGTGTGATGGAAAGGATGAACTGAACATTGCTGGAGAAGGCTCAATGCATGCGATTGAATGTGGGTTGAGCAAGATGTTTTGTGCGAAAGCGGCTAATATGTCCTATTATATTATCAACAAATCATTGCATATTGCACTGGATAGAAAAGCTCATAAAGAGGTATGAACTGGCAAACTAATTGATTAGTCTAGTTTAAGGGTGTTTGGAGGGCCATATTTTGTGCACATACAAGTTTCACAACAATCCAAGCTTGACCCCAAGGCAAAAGAATGTATATTTCTTGACTTTAAGAAAGGTGTGAAGGACTATAAATTATGGGATCTATCTTCACGTAAGGTTGTTATAAGACAGGATGTTGTGTTTGATGAGGAGTGGATGTTGAAGCCGAATTGGCTAAAAGAGGAGAAAGTGCAGGCAAAAGGCGATGGAAGGACGATAGTGCAGGCAGAGTTAGGTGAGCAGACAATGTCCTCTAGGGAATTAAATGAGGTGGTGTCACAACAGCCAATCATAGGGGAAAGCTCATCTAGAACTAAACATATTGATCATCACAAATAAATGAGGTGGTGTCACAACAGCCAATCCTAGGGGAAAGCTCATCTAGAACTAAACATATTGATCATCACAAACCATCTTTGGACACTTACATGCTAGCAAGGGACCGAGAAAGAAGAACTACAAAAGCACCGGTCCGAACTTGGATATAAGGAGTCGGTCCCCAATGCTTTGTCGGTTAGAAGCATAGTTGCAAAAATTGGAATCGGGTTTGAATTAGTTTTTGATGGAGTCACTGAATCAGATCGAATTGGTCTAAATTAGTCAGAGTTGAATTGGTCCAAATCGGTCGTATATAAAAATTTTAACTTAGTCAAAATTGGTGGGTTATTAGTTATAAAACATGTCATTTTTATGTTACGAAGTGTATTATATTTTATGATATTTTTTCGATATTTTTTAAATTTGTTTTGAATTATTTGGAGTTAGTTATTATTTTTAACTCGAGTTAGAGTAAAGTCAACTTTTAATTATGAGAATGCCACCGCAATTTCTCTCTCTCTCTCTCTCTCTCTCTCTCTCTCTCTCTCTCTCTCTCTCTCTCTCTCTCTCTCTCTCTCTCTCTCTCTCTCTCTCTCTCTCTCTCTCTCTCTCTCTCTCTCTCTCTCTCTCTCTCTCTCTCTCTCTCTCTCTCTCTCTCTCTCTCTCTCTCTCTCTCTCTCTCTCTCTCTCTCTCTCTCTCTCTCTCTCTCTCTCTCTCTCTCTCTCTCTCCCCCCCTCTCCCCGATGCCACTCATCCCCCTCGCCCCACCCCGTCCTGCACCACCTCCCCGCCGGCCCCCGACCCCGTGCCCCGGCCCGCCATGCTTGTTCCCCAGCCCGCCACCATGTCCTCGCCCTTAGTCGTTGCCCCCCCCCCCCCCCCCCCCCAGACCCTCCACCTGATCACCTATTGCTGCCCTCGCCGCCTCCCCGTCGCCCCCGCCCCATCCCGCCGCCTTGTTGCCCCGTCCTCTCCCCGTCGCCATTGCCCCCTCCACCCGTTGTTAGCCGCCCTCGCCGCCTCCCTGCCACTGTCTGGAATCGGCCGATTCAATGACTAATTTGAGCCGAAGGCCGATTTATCTTATTTTTTGATGCGGATCGCCTCCGATCCCATTTAAATCGACTAATTCCGAATGGAATTGGCTGATTCTGAGTGGAATCGGCAAATTTTTACAACCCACGTTAGAGGTGGTGATCCTATTTCTTACAAGGAGGCCATCAACTTCAACAATGAAAGCACGTGGATTGCAGCTATGGAAGAAGAACTTGAGTCTTTGCATAAAAATAAGACTTGAGTTTGGTGGAGCTACCAAAGGATGAAAGCGCTATCGGTTGTAAATGGGTTTTTCGAAGATAAGAGCTTTATCTGAAAAGATGAGGAAAATTTTAAAGCTCAGATATTAGCAAAAGGGTATGCACAACGTGAAGGCGAGGGCTACAATAACATTTTCTCTCTGGTTGTGAAACACACTTCTATGAGGACATTGTTAGCTATTGTTGTATTGAAGAATCATGAGTCAGAGGAACTCGATGTAAAAACAACATTTCTTCATGGTTATTTGGAGGATCAAATATATGTGCATCATCCAGAGAGATTAAGGAGCTTGGCAGAGAACATGGTGTGCAAGTTAAAAAAGTCACTCTATGGGTTGAAGTAATCCCCTCGTCAATGGTACAAGAGGTTTGATTCCCTTATCCTTACAATTGGTTATTCTAGAAGTGAATAAGATAGTTGTGTGTATTACAAGGTGCTAAATGACTCTACATACATTTATCTCTTGTTATATGTGGATGATTCCTTATTGCTTCTGAGAATATGTCCTAATTGAAAATGCTTAGTCTGAATTATCTAGGGAATTTGATATGAAAGACTTGGGGAAGCTAGAAAATACTTTGCATGCAGATTGAAAGGGATAGAAAAGGCAACAAGTTGTGGCTTTCTCACGGTAGCAATGTGGAGAAAATGTTGGAGAGATTTGGGATAGATAAATCAAAACCGGTATCAACTCCTCTGTCACAACATTTCAAGTTATCTGCTTTATTATGTTCTACAATAGTTGAAGAGTGGGCTATTATGTCTCGTATACCGTATGCCCTGGTTGTTAGATGTCTCATGTATGTCATGGTGTGTACAAGGTCAAAATTGCACAAGTGGTCAGTGTAGTGAGCAAATATATTTCTAACCCAGGCAAGGAGCACACGAATGGAGTCAAGTAGGTTCTGAGATACTTGAGGGGTGCTATAAAGTATGAAATTTTATATTCTCATAATAATTGCAATGTGGTTGGCCTTTGTAGATTCAGACTATGTATGAGACTTTGATCAAAAGAGTTATACCACCGGTTATATTTTTACATTGGTGGAGGAGCTATTACCTTGCGGTCTATACTTCAACTGACCATTGACTTGTCAACAACTGAGGCAGAATATATGGCAGCAGTGGAATGTGCTAAGGAGGCCATATGATTAAATGGTTTGGTGGATGAATTGTGCATTACACAAAATAAGGTGGAGTTGTATTAGGATAATCAAAGGGCAATACATTTGACAAAGAATCAAATTTTCCATGCTAGAACCAAGCATATTGATGTGCAGTATCATAAACTTCAGAGATCATCAATGAGGGGTCTTACCGTTGTTGCCTTGTCTGGTTCGCGCTAGTCTTGAGTCATTTCAAGTTAGCTCAGCTTTTAGACTGTGAGTATGAGGCCCATATGATAGTATGATTATGTTATAAAAGTTGGGTATAACTGATATACAGATGATAATTGTAATTATGCTATAATAGAGCATGAGTTATCGGTAAATACTCGAGGTATACAGATTTTTGTTTGTATTAGCTCATAGTTTTAGCACTAGATCTAGTTTGTTGGAGTGTTTAGTATCTATTTGGGTTTTTTAGGGTATCTCTTTTACATGCATTTTAAGGATTTCGGACTACAGGATTCCCTGTGTAGGCCCAATTTGATTTGAGTCTCTGATCTTCACTGGTTGAGTTCAGGGTTTCGAGATCCATTTAGCTTTCTTACCTCAATTTTCATCCTCAAAGTGTTAGTTAGACTTCAAGCTAGTTTCGACTTTCGTCGGTGTCGATTTCAGCCTTCTGATCATATTATATTTTATATACTCTAGGTGGACCCCATTATGTCCGCAGTCAACTAGATGACCAGATCGTGCCATGTGGCAAGATCAGGGTTGTCCACGTCAGCCATAGCTTCCCTTCCCATTTTACTAGGATTTCCCCCACAATTTTGGAGGATTTTTACCCTAGCGTCGCCGTCACTTTAGCTCGCCGCTAGCAAGACTCTGGCCACCCTCCAACCATTGGACCACCACCATCGCGTCCATCTTGTTGCCGACTATTGATCCAAGCCCTAGCTCCAACACTGGGGATGCCACAATGGCCATCAGAATAGGTGTTTTGTTCTCCAATTTTCCACATTGTTGCTACCTTTCGAGTCATTTCTCCGACGTCGGTGAGCTACCTTCGGCCGG
>JAURVB010014094.1:0-11181 GCA_033002965.1 Piper betle | reverse complement strand
ATACAAATTAAAATTGAACACTATAAACTTGCTTTTAAGTTAAATTGAACATTAAATTAGAAAATAAAGGCCCTGAAGAGCCTACAGTTACATCTTGCTTTTAAATGAATAAAAACTGAAGCTTTGAGCATTGTGTAGAGTTGGTTTTGATTCCAAGCTTTGTCGCAGGTGGTGATTCCAGTAAAATTGATTATCAAATCCTTACGTGGTTTTGTCTTGGATCAACTTTCTTCACAAAGCTTCATCCATGGCTATTAATGCAAGAAATTTCAATAACAGTTCCAAGTCAGAGCCTTAAGTGCCATAAGAGAAATCCATATACAACTCCTTAGTCAAGATAAATAATTGTTAAGTAACAAAATATCCCTCCTCTTGACAAGGTATTAGTCTGAAAATGGCTATATATAACAACTCCTCGAACGTAAATGGGAAAATGCATATGACAAAAACAGAGAAATCCCATACCTTCAGCATCTGAACCCCTTCCTCAAAGGTCAGCCGCAATGTCTTTCTCAAATACTGATAAATCAAAACAAATAATGAATTATAAAACAAAAATAATCTAACTGCCAGGTAAGGACTATGCTTCATGATTCAAATTTGACAAAAGATTAGAACAAATTAAGACAAAAAAGATGAGGCAACTAAGCACAAATATACATCTTACACCAGAAAACAAACCTAACCTTAAGAGGTGTAAATGGATACTGCCTTCCTACTGCTTCAAGCTCCTTCCAGCACTTTTCATTCAACTTGTCAAACATTGTAACAAATAAACCATCCACAATATCCATAACCTGTAGAAAACTATCAGCCATCACAAAAAATTTATATACATATTTGACACTTTCCCTCGTTGACACTCATTTATACCTCAGAGTAGTGTTCTTTGATCTCCATTTCCACGTCAAGACCATTGAATTCGCACAAGTGCCTATGGGTGTACGAATCTTCAGCCCTAAACACTGGACCAACTACAAATACACGTTCAAAATCACCACATAGCGCCATCTGCTTGTGAAGCTGAGGTGACTGCGCAAGACATGCAGGCTGTCCTTTGTAATCAAGGGTAAATACAGCTGATCCACCTTCACTAGAGCCTCCTATCAACTTTGGCGTCTTGATGTTGGTGAAACCATTGTTAAACAAGTACTCCATGAAAAACTGCAAAGATAATGATGTTGCTTGTAATACCAAAACGTATGCTATTTCACCTATATTTTTTTAATAATATAACAAGGGTTTCAGTCCCTTGACTCCGCGGATAACTTAACAAGTACAACCAATGTAAACATGATTCAATCAAACCAGAGGCAGATTTTCTTCTACAGATTTGTACTGCATCCAATGACCAAAATGCTGAATTCATATAGATTAACAAGTTGGCACAGCAGGTTGACTACAGCAAGTTTCATGATTTTCTTTTACCAGCAAAAGAAGTCAAATTACTCATCACCCGTTATTTTCTTGCTTAAAGCTACACAATTAAGAGAAAGCCTCATTATCAATTATACAGCATCCCAAGTGATCCCAACCAGTCAGTAGACGTTCATTATCACAAACAGACCTCATTGTCATTTATCATGATAAAGACTCCTACCATATCTGGTCACTGAGTCAAAATCTACTTTCATAATTAAGCTTTATCAATTTGTATTTCTTCAAAATGACACGGAAAATTTTTTTGGACTACAAATATACGAGCTAAATAACAATTCAGCCGAAGTCTAACAAAGTTAAAACAGTAGCTCACAAGCTCGACTTGGCCCTCAATTCTGAAAATTCCTTGGTTAGCAGCCGTGCGCATGTCCAAAACACGATAGTTCAAACGCGTGTCTCTATTAACCGCTACAAGTTGTTCACCTCTCTGCATTTATCAAAACAGCGCAGGTGAAAAAACCGTACTTGCAGAAAACAACAGTTAACTAAATCAAGAGATTATAATCGTGGAATCGTTCTTTTTAAAGTCATGCCAATAAAATTAGAACTTAAGGTGTTAAATAGTCACAAAGAATAGAAACCTTCTTCGCTTCCTCAATCTCCTGTTCACTGCGAGAAGCATCCTCAATGCTAATCGGCAAATTTGGCACAGCTCTATTAACGCAATAAATTTTACGGATTTGCAACTCTACCTACACAAATACAATACAACTTGCACAATATCATATCAATAACGAAAAAACCAAAAAACAAAAACAATGCCCAGTAGAATGAAAGGAAGATGATCAAAAACAAAAACCTGCTGCGTTGCGCCCTTGATTTCTATACCAGGAACAGAAACAACACCCTCAATGTCAACAATCGACTCCCGACTCAGCGCCGCCACGAACCTGACCATCTGCTCGCTAACGAGCCCCTTGGCGACGCTTAGAACGCACTGGGCAGTAAACCCCTTGTGCCGCAGGACTACAAACAGCATCTTCTTGCTAACGGGACGGATCGTCTGAGCCCGGCCCCTGACCAGCACCTGCTTGCCCTCCAATGCTTCGTCCAGAGCCTCGACCTCCGTCCACACCCGGCCGGTGACGGGCTTCGACTGGAGGTCCTCTAATGAAACGTCGCCGTAGTTCGCCGTAAGAGGGTCGTCGATTTCGAGGGCGGAGATCGACACCGCCGCCGCGGCCGACTCCTGCTTCCTCTTCTCCTTCTCGGCCTTGAGCTTGAGCTTCTTCTCCGCCTTCTTGCTCAAGGCCTTAGTCTCCTCCTCTTCGGTACAGGGCGGCACCGCCGCCGGCTCCGACGCGGGTCCAGACGCCATGGCCAAGCAGAGCGGCGATGCAAAGTGTCGAACAAGCCCTAGACGAAGAAGAGTTGTTTATATATTTTGCTTGGTAAAAAGAAAAAAGTTTACATTTTCGATAACAAAAAAGATAAAAAGTCAATGGGCGTAATATTATTATTATTATTATTATTTTATTTATCATTTTTATTCTTTTTTTATTAATTAAATAGCCTATTTTAAATAAAAATTAAGTAATATACACAAATACAACAGCCAAAGAGGTCCAACACGACCGTTACCCCCAAGCCAAAACATAATATAGGCAATTAATATCCGAGAAAACAATCACTCTTCATCGTGCTAATGTTTTTAAAGAAATTTAAAATAATTTACTTATTTATTTCTAAAGCTTATCATTTGGGGTGGTTATTTATGTCTTCCAAATTTTGTTGACTTTCCCCACCAACTTTAATCTTCAAAATTCCAATGTTTTTTTTATTCTAATAATCATAATACACATTATAATCTCTTTTAGAATGGCTGATAGTATTTGTTACCTATGAGATGTATATTTTATTGAATAAATATTTATGTGATGTTAATAATTATTATTTTGTTTATCATAATTTTATTTTTCGAGACAATCTACCTCAGCATTAACACCCATATTCGACAACTATTTTGATCGGTCTTTGATAGCGACCATCGGTCAAATTTATTGAAATCGTGATAAGAATTTTTTGAGACGAACAAGCTCCATATATGTGTGAGCTGTGTGTAATGACGTCTATAATTTTTAGAAATTGGCATTTCTAAAAATTATTTTACCTGTTAATATAATTGATTTTTAACTATGTATATTATATGGTATCAAACATTATAACATTTTTAAAATAGTTGAGAGTATTTATTACGTACATACCACAAGACTTGTATTTTATTAAATGAATGTTCACGAGATGTTAAGAATAATTATTTTATTTATCAAGACAATCTACCCCAACACTAATATTACCTTTGTCATCTCCAACAACTATTTTGATCTATCTTCGACAGCGACCACTAGTCAGATCTATCAAAATCGTGATGAAAGATTTTTGAGAAGACAAACTCTGTATCTGTGTGAGTTGTGTGTATAATGACGTCTATAATTTTTAGAAAGAAGCATTTCTAAAAATTATTCCACTGGTTAACATAATTGATTTTTAACTATGTATATTGTATGGTATCAAACATTATAATCGTTTTTAGAATGATTGAGAGTATTTGTTAAATACTTACCACAGACGTGTAGTTTATTGAATAAATATTTATGGGATGTTAATAATAATTATTTTATTTACTGTATTTTATTTTTGGAAACAATACTATTTCGATCTGTCTTCGACAGTGACCACAGGTCTGAGCTATCAAAATAGTGATGAGAAATTATTGAGACGAACAAGCTCTATATCTATGTTAAAAATATTATTCCACCCATTAATATAACTGTTTTTTAACTATGTATATTGTATGATATCGAAATACTGTCGGGTGGCTTTTCTTGGCTGTGGCCACTTACAGGAATCGATCCTGGCAGTGATTTCGAAAGAGAACAAAGATGGTCATGTGTATTGGGAAAACCCACCGGTATAAAGTGTAGTAGGGCAAAAGATGTCTCCATCCAAAACTTGCGCGCGCTCCCCGGCGAGTAATGGTGACGTATTTAAACGAGTTAATAGAAGCAGCTCACTACCACAACCACCTCCATTATTAACATAACCTTTTACTTCCACCCCATTCTTATTCTTATGTTATGAATGTATTTGATTGATTATTTATAACAGCTTCAATCGAACCTGATCACTTGCACTGCTCATGTAAGCTGGGCGGGCAGAGATTGGAAGGAGCATAGCCATGGACTACGAGCTCTACCTCCTTCGCCTCCGCCGTCACTACATGCCACTCCTCCTCCTCCTTGTCTCGGCCTCCGCTGCTGCCTTTGCATTTCCCTCCGGCGCCACCACTGATGAACCATGCGTCCCCTACCATGCTCTCAAACAATGCCCCGACTGCTACTCGAAGACGGCGCCCGTGTGCTTTGAACCTTCCCCTCCACTACCACCTCCGCCCAAGTGCCCCCACCACCACCTCCTCCTCCACCACCACCGCCGCCGCAGCCGAAATGCCCTCCACCACCCCCACCGCCGCCTCCTCCACCACCGCCGCCGCCTCCTCCACCGCGGCCGCGGGTTTCGGAAGAGCTCATCCAAGCATACAAGACAATCCAAAACTTCAAGAAGACGCTCAAATGCGATCCCAAGGGGATAACCAAGTCCTGGTCGGGGGGCCGGAGGTCATCTGCTCCGACCCGGGGGTGAAGTACCGGGGCTTCTACTGCGAGGTGCCCCCCGGCAAGACCCAGCTCTCCATCGCCGCCATCGACTTCAACAGCTTTAGCCTCTGCTCTGACGCCGTCGGCGGCTTCATTGCCAGCTTCCCCGACGTCGCCGTCTTCCACGCCAACTCCAACAACTTCACCGGCGCCATCCCCGCCGCCATCGCCAAGCTCCCCTTCCTCTACGAGCTGGACCTCAGCAACAACATCTTCTCCGGCCCCTTCCCCTCCACCCTCCTCGCCTTGAAAAGGATCCGCTTCCTCGACATCCGCTACAACCAGTTCTCCGGCGCCGCCCCGCCAGCCGCCTTCTTCAGCTTCCCCATCATCGACGTCCTCTTCATCAATAACAACCGCTTCGTCCAGTCCCTGCCGGACAACCTCGGCCGCACCACCGCCAAGTACATCACCCTCGCCAACAACAAATTCACCGGCCGCATCCCGCGCTCCATTGGCGACGCCGCCGACACTCTCACTGAGATCCTCCTCCTCAACAACCAGCTCTGCGGCTGCATACCCTATGAGATCGGCCGGCTCCGAAATGCGACAGTGTTCGACGCCAGCCAGAACATGCTCAAGGGCACCCTCCCCTACTCCCTCGCCTGCTTGCGCAAGGTCGAGCAGCTCAACTTCGCCGAGAACCAGCTCCGGGGGTCCATACCGGAGGTGCTCTGCGGCGGAGCCCTCGGCAACCTGCTCAACCTCAACTTGTCGTTCAACTACTTCACCGACCTGGGGCCGCAGTGCTTGAAGCTGGCGAAGAAGAAGGTGTTGGACGTGAGCAAGAACTGCATCCCCGGCGTGCCGGACCAGCGGCCGGCCTGCGACTGCGACGCATTTCTATGCCAGCCATTGAGATGCCCATTCCCTTCAACCTACAGGATAATCCCATGCACGTTGCCCCGCTCGGCGATACAGGCAACGACGACGTCGGCAATGCCAAAAGTGGCTGATCTATCGGCGCCGTCATCGTCATCTTCCTCCAACAAAGACGCCACCGCCACGTACATATATATACATATATTCTTCGTGACATCTTATTTGTGTATCCTATCTATATAAAAATTATCCTTGCCGTTGCGATTGACGAAGGTGGTGCATGGTGCAAATGTAAACTATATAGATATATGGTCGTAGTAAAAGACATTGGAACTGTGGAAATATTTATTGAATAATGAGGTCGTTGGAAATATTGAATTTTCCGGGCCTGGTTGGAGCACATGGTGATGTCGGTCGTTTAATTGATGGAGAGTTATGGACGTGGGCATTCAGTCGCCCTCGACGTCGGTGCATGCTGATGAGATATCATCGCACAGCTCTTACGCAGGTACCCAGCAACGTCGATGGATGTTGTCTTTGTATGGCTCACGCCACTTGCATGATACTATCATGTGTGTTGTTGGTTAAAAAACCTGCTATTACTCCTCCAATGAAAGTCTTGATTAATTTTATTCTGATTCGTCACTTTCAGTGCCATTTTGATCATCTTTTTTTTAAAGTACCATTTGATCATAAATTAAATTCTCAAGCTGCCTAATATACAAATTACCAGGTAGATTTACTTTATTTGTGAACTAACTTAGTTAGTTTTACAACTCTCGCATAAACAAAATAATCCACCACACTTAATCTACACAAACCCGCTCTTAACATATACAAGAATACGATAGGATAATTAAACATACATTAATGTATTTGCATTATATTCGAAGAAAGTTATTATGCCGAGGTTTATGGCAGTGACCAACTCGAAGGTTAATTAAGGTGCAAAAATTTTGCCTCCGATGTCCTGTTTTTCTAGAATCATATGTTTTGAATTCATTTGAAAGGGAACTTGTGTTCAATTCAAGTCTCTTAAGATGTTTTAGGTTCCAGTTTTTGCAAATTTATCATATTTTATAGTCGTATATAATGTGCAAATGATAGAAAAAGAAGCATACAGATTGAAAGGCAGGCTAGTAAAGAGTTATTGGAAAGCCAGAGGGATCGAGTAATTGGGACTCTGGGCAAAGGGAATGCCTTCTAAGGAAGAAACAGCCCACCTTTAATGGGCCGCGCTGTTCCGCCGCGGAACAAAAGCTGTCCATGAAGTTGATTGATATTCGATTCAACCATGTGAGAGATTTATGCGCCGTTTCCAATCTCTCTATGTCTTTGTGTGGTGCTACTTAAAATAATGAGAAGTGTGAACTTTTTATATTATAGGTGAGAAATTGACGATAAACCAATAACAATGCCCACATTTGATGTGGATTTTTTAAAAAAATTAAAATAATGAGCGATTTGATGTGGATTTTGGATCCTCTCCAAGAGACTAATATGAGCAGATAATGACCCAAAAAACCTCGTGACCACGTTTAACTCTTTGAAATAGAGGGATCAAACAATTCTCTTTCCGTGATACCTATTGGTATTTGGTCATATGACATGGTTAAGAATGGGGGTCGTTTAGGATGTCGTCCTCCAAAACCTTTTTTTTCTTTTGAAAATAATTTTTTTAATAAAAAGAATAAACTTTGGACCATGCATCGAACGTCAACTTTGAAGCTTTGTGGGTCCAACATCTTTAATTTAACTTTCATACACCTATTTGTGGGTCCAGTTGTCGCCCCGTGACTAGCCTATGGCAGACAGTGGGGCACCACTATCTTGCTTTTAACACGACGGCACTGACACGATAATAGTCTGATTCCAGCAATAATCACAGTACTATCTATAACAACTTTAAAAAACTATTACGGTCACGATACATTTTTTGAAGAAAGTATGATAAAAGTAAATTAAATAATTTAGGGAAGAGTTTTAATATTTTCAATGCTCTTCACTAAATTACTGAAATTAATGTGAAAGAGGTATGATAAAAATAAGTTGAATAATTAAGGGAAGGGAAGGGTATCCTCGTCTTGGACTTGGACAAGCAGCAGGCGGCGTCATTTTGGTGTGTGCATCATTTATGTTGGGCACTTCGGATGAGAGGGAAATGCAAATGCACCACAGCAGCAGAGCAACAAGTAGGGTTGTAAAGCCAAAAGGGTGGCCAATATTTTCCCTTTGGCGAAGAAGTGATTATTAATTTTATGTTCAAAAAATATTTAGTTTGAAATAAATAACTCACTAAATAATTAATAGGGTTTTAACTAAAGAGTGTTTAACTCGGCTTAACTCGATATTCTAGTTTAACGTATTTAAACTCAAAAAATACTCAGTTTAATTCAACTCATCAATATTATTGAGGTTATATTAAACTTATATAATGTTAAAAAAATTGTCAATCATATATAAATTAAGTACAAGCCAAACACAAATATTTGCTCGATTCAAAAACATAACAAGTTAAATACGAACCAAAGTCAAACACGAATTAAAGTTAAACACTATAAATTTTGGACGAGCTGATCAACTCATTATAAATTGAAGGCTCGTTGAACACTCAAACAAGTTCAAAACACTTGTCAAAAATTACATCGAATTTAAAAATATCTTTATTTAATTTAGCTCGTCTCGTTTACACCCACGAGAGTAAGTAATGTGCAAGGAACAGCGTCATCTGTCATAATATTTACCAAAAGTAATGCTCTTCCACTAAAAAACCAGCATCATCATCCTTAATCTGAATCTATACACCATTCCAATTAGGGGTGGGCATCGGTCGGATAGACATCGGACAAGTTATTGTCTGCATTTGTCCGAAATTTCGTCGGACAAAATTTGTCCAACCGAATCATTGTCCGACTTGTCCGTCGGGCCCAAACAGTGTCCGCAGACAGTCTGAAATCAAATAGAAACCTAGTGAGTATTGTTTCCATTTCCGCCACTGTTGCCCTGTGCGTCGTTGCCGCCGCCCTGCTCACCGCCTCCGCCACCTACGTACCCCCTTAGCTGCCGCCGCCAACTTACCCCCTGCTGCCGCCTGCGAACTGCCTTTGCCGCCCTGTGCGTAGTGAGACTCTTTCGCCACCGCTGCCCTCTGTGCGCCGCAAAACCCCTCTGCCGCCGCCTGCCTTCGCTACCCTCTGCGCGCAGCGTAACTCCTCCGCCGCCCTCAAACGCCCTGCCTTCGCCGCCTGCCTGCCCTCCGCCAGTGCTTGCCTCCGACATCACAGTGGCTCGTCGGTGGCTAGGGGTAGTCGAGATGTCCCGACGACAGTACAACTGGGCAGGGCGGCGTCGATCGATGGCGGGATGGCGTCGGCGACGACACTAGGTTTTGGGGGAAAAGATGATCGGTGGCAAACTTGTAAATAAGACTGGATTCGATATCGGCTCGAGTCAAGAATGATAACTAACTCAGAATAAAATCCTCAAAAAATCCAAAAAATCAAGAAAAATCCCATAAAATAAAATAAACACTCCAACATCTAAATGGCATGCACTATAACTAATAATTCTACCCTATAATGTGTCCTAATGTATTATTTGGCCTAAAATAATTTTATTCGATTCAAAAATAATGGTCAAACCGACCAGTTCGGACTATAAAACCTTGAGTTGAGACACGGGTTTTATAGAGGGAACTGGATGTAAAACCCATGACTCGAGCCAGAGTTTTACGGGAGTGAACCAGTCGGTTCGAATCGAGTCAGCTTCATGGACCGCGAGCTGAGTTGAGGCCAGCTGTGAGTTATGAGCGATGAGGGTCATGTATGCTCAAATGTACGATGATAACGCCTAAAAGATGATGAAAAATGGGTTATCAAGTATGTGGAGGTATGCAGTATTGATTGTTATTTTCATTTAATCGTACAATAGATTTAGTCCGAATAACGCATTAGGACGCGTTTGATTATATTCGGGTGGGTTAATAGTTATAGAGCATGTCATTTGGATGTTATTGTGTTTGTTTTATTTTATAGAATTTTTCCATATTTTTCTAGATCTTTTTTAGAATTTATTATGAACTAGCTATTATTTTGACTCGAGTAGGAATCGAGTTAATACGTATTTACGAATCTGCCACTAGAGTGAGCTTTCTTCTTCCCCAACCATTCTCACCCAAACCCTCGCCGCCCCTCGTTCTCGTCGCCGCCGTGCTGCCGCCAATCGACGCCGCCTTGCCCCGCCGTGCAGTCGCCGTGCCGCCACGACCCACCCCGGCCACCGCCTCGCCGCCACAACGACGGAATCACCCCACGAGCCGCGACACGCTCCCTCGGCGATTCGCCGCCGTCCGGGCCACCGCCGCTGTGACCCAGACGACCACCCCTCGCCGTTGATGATGTTTCCCCCACCATCCCGACCGCCGTCGAGGCCGGCCACAGCCCCGATCGGAGCACGCCGCCACCACCACCCATTTTCGACACCGTCATCGACGGCCATCGCCGCCTCGGCTGCCTTGTTTGACACCACCATCGGACCAAGCTCATTGAGCTGGTGCCGATAGACCCCTTGATTGCCCCATCCCAAATCGTCGCCGGAAAACCGCCGACACTCGCCGAAAAACCGCTGAAACCACTGGAATATTGGATTTGTGGGAAATTCGCCGGATCACCTGCCAAATGCACCTAGTCCAATCTGATCGGACTTCGGACGCCGCTAGGTGCCGAATTCGAGTTTCAAGCCATGAAACGGAAACCCTAGTCGTCGCCGATTTTCGACGACGCGAGGTATAATTTATTTTAACTTAATTATTTGAAAGTATTGATTATTAGAATTTCATGCTAGGATTGGTGAATTGTGTGTTATAATAATATGTATAAATGTAGATTTGATTCAGGATAAAATATGAAATTTGTTTGATTGAGTGGTGTTAAAAATGGAGACTAAGAAACTAATTAGGGTAACTAGGTAATGATCATGATCTAATGCAAACTAGCCTAAGTAGACTTGCTAGAATTGATATAGGTTGATGTGTGTTGATTGATGAGTGATTGTGTTGATTGTGTGTGCATGCTATAGGATGTGTGATTCATCATGCAGGCATTAGTTTTTAGCTTGATTGTGTAGGTACGGTGTAGGAGCTCTCCGCCTACGCGCGTGGACCCGTTTGGAGCTTCTACTAGGTCCGTTTAGGACTCGTTCTCTGTTTTACGCTATTCTATTGTAACACCCCAAATCCGGTTCACGCTCGTGAACCGAACCGGCA
>JAURVB010014093.1:0-10199 GCA_033002965.1 Piper betle | reverse complement strand
ACGAGTTCCTTAGTCATGTTTTCAACATGTTTGATAGCATTTATGGACTTAATAGAGTATTCAGGCCATATGGCGACCAAGGTCTTTGTAGATGACATATTGGTATATTTCCAAATGAGCATGAGCAATTTGTGAAGATATAGATGCTAAGAGAAGAGAGCATCATCTCTAGACAAGAATTAGTAGGATTCATTAAGCATAAGGGTATTAAGAGCCAAGGCCTACTTGTAATTACAGACAAGTTTATGTTTCTTCGATAGTGTTTCGCATTGACTAGAAATTAGAATGTATGAGTTTCAGTGATGCTAAAGAGACCCGAGGGACACAAAATTAATGATGTGAGTTAGGTTTTATATTCAGAAATCTGTCGAGTCGACCGTTATTTTTAGAGTTGAGCACAAGTGTGTAGGAGCTATATGTGATAACATCATGAACTAGTAGAACAAATTGCTGTCAGATATATATATGTCATTTTATTATTCTTTATATATGGATAGAATTATATTGTTATTATTATCATTATGATTTTTGATGTTTGATTTTAGATGAATTTTTTAGATTTAATATGACTTAGTTATTATACTTGACGTACAGAGACGAGTCAAGTCGACATAGTTTGCCACCTAACCTTTTCCAATTTATTTGTGTTTCAAATGTATACATACACATTTACGTCGCCTAGTTGAATGGTTATTGGTTGTATGTATACGGAAATACGCTAGCGCCGCGGTTACGTTTGGTCGCGGTCGCCGATTCTACCTGGCGACCGTCGCAGCCGTCATCCAGTACCCAGTAGACCCTCGAGGGAAGACCGCCACCGTGGCCGGCTTAAGGACCCATCATCGTTACGGTTTTGTCGTTTTTCGAGGACAAACACCTGATGCCATAGATGAAAATGTAGTCCCGAGGGTACTAACACACTTTCTACAGAGCCGTTGAAACTGCCAGTAGTTGTTGTACCGGAGGTACCGGAATTTGAATTTGTTGGAATCTGTTTGACCTCTGCGGAGCTTCAGTTGGACCCGACGGTTGGACGCCGGAGGAGGAATTCGAGCTCTGAGATATGCGAAGGCCGCCGATTGCCGACGACGTGAGAGACATTCGATTGAGAATTGAATATGATTGTTAGCATAGCATGTTAATACACATATATGTTAGATTGATTAATTGTCATAATGTTTATTGTATGATTTAAGTAATTATAATGAATAGTAAGTGATTCTCCATGAGGTGATCAAGTTCAGCATGATAAAGTGATCATGAGATACTTGTAACATTATCGAGTTAGATTATTTACTTTTATGTGATTATTTGATTATCATTGTGATGGATGATGATGGTATTGTGATAGATATTATTGATTTTGATGAGCCATTTAAATATATGCTTGAATTTAGTTTTGATGTATATTTAGATTGCCTGTTTTTAATCTTCTATTGTAGGTTCGATTAAATGGCCCGAGTTAAGTGGGATCCGATAAAACGCCACTTAACCCGTCCTGCAGACAATAAATCAAACATACAATAGAAAAGATTAAAACAGACGAGTCCTAAACGGACCTGGTAGAAGCTCCAAGCGTGTCATCGCGCCTAGGCGGCGAGCTCCTACTTCGTACCTACACATCAAAACTAAATACTAACGCCCGCTAACTAAATGATGCATCAAACTCAATAACATCACAATCACAATACCATCATCATCCATCACAATGACCAATCAAATAATCATAAAAGTAAATAATCCTAACTCGTTCTATTCATACCAATTTTACTGTGTTTTTCTAAGTTATCTCATGATCACTTATCATGCTGAGACTTGATCTACCTCATTAGATCACTTACTGTTCATTCGCAATTACCCAAATCATACAATCATCCCTTTACTCATAATTAGGCATTACTCATGACGGTTAATCAAATCTAGCATACTGTGCTAACATTCATCATGACAACTAGTTAATTCTAGCATGCTATGCTAACAATCATATTCAATTTTAAATAACTCAATCGGAGGTAATTATACCTCACGTCGTCGGCAATCGGCGACGGCTAGGGTTCCGTCGCGCGTCTCGGAGCTCGAATTCGGCGCTCCTCGGCGTCCGACGTTCGATCGAGTCCAACTGGGTGAGCTCCGCGGAAGATCCGGTGAATTCCAGCGAATTCCAGAAATTCCGATTTTCCGACGGTTTTCCGGCAGCTACTGGCGGTTTCCCGGCGGCTTCCGGTGGTTTTCCGGCGACAATCGCCGGCGGCGTCTACTAGCCGGAAAGTGGTCGTGTTGGGTACCCTCGGAACCGGCTCGGCAAGCCCGACTCATCTATGGCATCAGCGTGGCCAATGGAGGTGGCGGCTCGCCGGAAAACGGCAAAACAGAGCCGGCGGCGATGGGTCGCTAGATCCGGCCGGCCACGGTGGCGACGGCCTCCGTTCCAGTCGAGGAGGGTCGCTGGGTGGTCGGTGGTGCTGAGGCGACCACTGGATGACGGCTGCGACGGTCGCCGGCGGCAGAATCGGCGACGCGACCAAACGCAGCCGCGGCGCTAGGCGTGGCGATTCCGGCGTCGCGGCGGCCCGATGGTGGCCGGGCCTGGTCGGGGCGGCAGGGCGACGTCGTCGCCGAGCTGGGCGGCGTCGGTCGACGGCCGGGCGGCGCCGACAGCGGCGGCGGTGGCGCGCGAACAGGGGCGGCGCGGCACGAGGGTTTGGGCGTGGGGAGAAAAGGTCGTCGTGGAGAAGAAAGGTTGGGTGGCAAACTTGTAATTAAGACTTGACTCGTCTCCGGCTCGAGTCAAGTATAATAACTAGGTCGTATTAAATCCTAAAAAAATTCATAAAAATCGGGAAAAATCCCGTAAAATCAAACAACATCAAAAAAATCATAATGATATGCTCTAGAACTATCAACCCACCCAAAATGCCTGTAACGCGTCCTAACGCGGTAAACGGCCTAAAACTAATTCTACGATCCATTATATATCATAATAAAAAAAATGAACTGGCATACTCTCATATATCTGATAACTCATTCTGTTCTGCTGTGTTCATGACGTTATCATCATATACTTGGGTACGCATGACCCTCATAGCTCATACACGCGACTGGCATCGGCTCGGTACACGTGTCCTGAAACTGACTCAACTCAAAAAAATAACGGTCGACTCGACCGGTTCTGAATATAAAACCCTAACTCGAATCGTGGGTTTTACATTGTGTCCCTCAGGCAATGTGAGGATAGGCACCAAAGTCAATCTCTCCTTTAGCATCCTGAAACTCTGCTCACATTCCTCTATCCATTTGAACCGTTCCTCCTTCCTAGTCAGCCTTGTAAGAAGGGCTGCTATCGAAGAGAAACCTTGAATAAACTGTCTGTAGTACACAGATAGGCCTTGGAAACTCTTAACCTCCATTGGTGTCTTTGGTTGTTCCCACTGTACCACTACTTCTATCTTGGCTGGATCTACTGAGATGCCTGATGCTGAGATGATATAGCCAAGAAAGCTTATCTCTGATAGCAAAAAACTAGAACCTATGCTCTCTTAGCATCTGCAACACTATCTTCACAAGTTGCTCATGCTCTTCCCTCGACGAAGAGTATACCAGTATGTCATCTACAAAGACGATCACAAACTGGTCCAAATATGGCCTGAATACTCTATTAAGTCCATAAATGCTGCTAGAGCATTGATCAATTGAAAAGGCATGACTAAAAACTCGTAGTGCCCATATTTAGTCCTAAATGTAGTCGTCAGGATGTCTTCTACTTTGATCTTTAACTGGTACTATCCTAACCTCAAATCAATTTTTGAAAAGACAACTGTTGAGCTCAACTTATCAAAATAGGTCATCAACTGAGGAAGACGGTATCTATTCTTAATAGTCATATGGTTTAGCATCATGCAATTGATGCACAAACACATGCTTCCATCCTTCTTCCTCAGGAATAACACTAGAGCACGCCAGGAGGAAACACCCGTTCTGATGAATCCTTGATCCAATAGTGCCTATAACTGCTCCTTAAGTTCCTTGACCTCAAGAGATGCCATCCTGTATGGAACTCTAGAAATTGTTGCTATTCTAGGCATTAGTTTAATGGCAAGGTCTACCTGTTCGTCTAGCAGCAGTCCGGTAATCTCCTCGGGAATACATCAATGAATTCTCCGACCACTGGAATCTCCTCAACGCTCAACTTGTCCTCTAAACCACTTGATCATCCAAAACTAACGTTGCTATTATCAGTTCACTGCCCCTGTCCAAATGTCTAACTACATTCTTATAGGATATACATACTTGTTCTCTATCTCTGCCTTGACCTCAGGAGAAAGCGGTGTCTTCCGTGGTGGAAAGTTACCATCTTTCTTTGGCAATTTGTCAAGGCTCCTTGCTTGGACATCTAGTTCATTCCAAATATCACATCAAATTCTTTTAACTTGAACAATATAAAATTAGCTACAAGTTGTTGCTGTTGAATCTCATGAAGGATATTACACACACACTCGGCCGCAGCTATCACACTATCGGCGAGAGTGGACAATAATAGTGAATGTCATTACTCTTCTATCTTAAATCCAACTCTAGTTGTGTATCTATACAAAATAAATGAGTGTGTTCAGCCAGAATCAAATAAGACTCGTGTAGGTACAAAGCCTACTAAGAGCGTACCTATCATGGCTGTCATATCCTCAATTGCCTCTGCCACAGTGGCTGTATACATCCTCACTAGCTGCTGTTATGTGGGGGCAAGAGGTGCTGCTGGTGGTGCAGCCTGATTCTGAGCTAGCGGTGCCTGTTGCCTACCCTCTACTGTCAAGCTTGCCCTACAGCCATGTAGGTTCTCTGGTTCTGTCCCATCTTTTGTTGTCTCGGTGGTCATTGGTCTCTCCTCTCTGACCTCGACCTTGGCCCTGTTGGCCTCTCTCTTGTGGTTGCTAATTGGGAGCTGGGAGTTCAGGTCTCTGTGGAGGAGCTGGAAGCGTCAACTGTTGGATCTGGCTAGTTGGACAAGTTGTGCTTTACGCCTAGTTGACCTAGTGCCTACTTTGCAATCTGCGACTTGATGTCCTGGTTGACCGCAACTATAACAAACATTCGTGCCTACTCTGCATTCACCACTATGATGATGTTGGCAATTCTGATAGAAGTGTGCTCTAAAGCCCTAGACTTGGCCATCCATAGCCCTCATGGCAATGGGTGCATCTGTTTGACATCTCTGTTGTGCTCCCTATTCTGGCTGATACGGCCTAGTTCTGTTGTAAATCCCAGCGAGGTCTATCTGCGATAACTTGGTCTGCCTCACCTACAGCTCTCACAACATCACTGAAGGTAGCAAACTTCTCTATCCAAATAGACCATGATCTCATGATGTAGGCCTTCATCAAATTGTACTATCCTTCTTCCTTCACTGGGACCAAGTCTTGCATAAATCTCTCCAGAGCTCTATACTTGGTCTCATATTACACCACCGTCATGGGTCCTTGCCTCAAGGTCTGGAATTCCTACTCTTTTCCTCTTCCTAACATTTGGCAGAAAATACTTTCCATTGAATTCACTTTGAAATCCTCTCAAGTGAGGTCCTGGGGTTGATGGTGAGCAAATGTGAAATTCAGCACTGAATCCCACCATACTCTAGCTAGTCATCCTGGAATACCCCTGTAATGATGTGTACTTTGCACTCCATCGAGTCATCCCAAATTACCAAACACTCCTGAATTCCTCTTGGTTTTGGTTCATCTGTATCTTGAACTTCAACTAACCTGGCAATCGCTGCATCCCTCTCTTGTCGACTGCTTCTACTAAAGTGACTATCACTAGCTATCACTATGTCGACTAATTGAAACTGGCACACTAACCCCCTTCTAATGGCACTGTGGTCCTTGTTTAACTAGAGGCTACATCACTGTGACCATGGTTGGGACTCTCCTATCTGGGCGACGGATGGGACCCTAATTAGTGTCCTACAAGCGTCTGATCTGCATCCTCACGAGTCCATTTCCCCATCTTGCTAGTACTCTCTACTCTAATCTAATCACCCTGTCACCACTATTTGGTCATAAAATCTGTAAACCCAAAACATTAAGACAGAAAATGCCAAGAGTTAGCTCTGATACCACATCTGTAACACCTTATTTTGGTTCACCTACGAACCAACCTAAAAATGTTACCAGCAACCAAACCATTCGCGAATCTACTTGATTTGGTTAAGCTGACTAGGATCTACCCTCAACGTCTCAAGATGATGATGCAACATTCAAAGCATGGATGAAATGCTTGGGTTCAAATGTTGTCCTACATGCATGCCATGCTATGCAAATAAGCATACAAACAATCCAAACAAATGAAAAAGTTCAAAATAAATATCTATTTCGAAAAAATAAAATGGACATAATCTCCCTAAAAGTGTAATAGGGGCTACCCTGTCAACGTCAACAGTATATATTTATAGCAATAAATATCGACAACATAGCCCAAACATGACATGTTTTTCACATTCTAGTTATCCTCACTCCCTAGCACACCCTGTTTATTCCCACTTTCCATTTTCATTCTCATACATAGTATTTACAGCAATTTACATAATATCATTCAAAATCGTTATCTACACAATTCAATGCATCACCAATTATAGTCGGCAAGTACATGTGTGCATGATTCAGTGCTGCTCCTTCACCGTCCCCGCAGTGCTCATTCCTCTCAATTCTCACCTACATATATAATAGAAAGACATCAGTAACGCAGTGTTACCAGTTCGAAAATAACTAAAATCAATCTTACAAAGGAGAGTTGACCCTCTTGTTGAATAAAACTTTTATATACTCTTCCTCAATAACTCTCACAAGGGCAATAATGGGAGCCATCGACCTCGGGCGACAGTATCCCTTTTCCATATCATTCTCTTTCCTTGGCCATTTAAACTATCCCTTTGCGTGGAAAAATCATTCTCTTTCCTTTCTTCCCTCTCAGACCTCTACATCCTTCGTATTAGTCCTAGCCCTAAGTACAGAGGCCGAGTACTCTCAGGCATTGGCCTTCAGTACACTCTTAAACCACAAGTGTAGACATGCACTGCATAGCACTACCCATAAAACTCCACGCTTCTCCAAGTTTGAGGAACTAAAAATGAAGTTGTCAAGATCCCTCGGGATTGGAACAGTCATCTCACTAATCTATAACCTACTTTGACATGCACGTGCCCGCTCACGTACCACGCTTGTTGAATTTCCCTCTCTTCTCTCACTGAATACTTGATAAAATTATATTTAGGCCTAGCAAGGGATTTATATAATAACCCCGAAGGCATCGTGTGCTGGATCTGAGTTTCAAAAACAAGCTCGAGGGGTCTCATCCTCAAGGGTTATTAATCCGGAAATAATGTGCTATTAAATTGCCCGCGTGGAGTAGGATACAATAAATCCAACCGCTCGACACATCCGCTTACCTATAAAATAACACACGTTAGAGTATAGAGATAAAACCTGAAGCAATTTGTAAAGACCCGGAAAAAATAATAATGATAATAATAATAATAATAATAATAATAATAATAGTAATAAATACGTTTGTCACGGTGGGATCGAATGTTGGAAATTTTTTTTTCATACAAATTATTTATCGTCAACCAAGTTAACTGTGAATTACCCGGTTAAGTGAAAAGTATTTTAGCCGGTTAATTATTGTTTAATCGGTCAAGCGGAATCAAACCGTTTAAACAATAAAGTGAATCATATTGATTACCCGGTTACTCGATTAAGTAAAATACAGGCGAAGTAAGTTTTCACAAACCCTAGCCTTTATGACATTAAATAAAGAGAAGGGGAGGGCGTCATCCACATAATTTCTTTTCAGATAGACGCCGGCTTCCTCCTTCGCTCAGGTAATTCTTCTTCCTTTCCTCTTTGCATAAATTCACTTGGAGGTCATCCTGATGTTTTGCATCAGCAACAACACCGTCTTCCATCCTTGTGAGTTGGGTTGATGTTCTGGAAGTCGGGAGTGCTCCCGGCGGTGCCGGACGGAGTCGCCTTGGGTGGCTGAGTCAGACCGTTGAGGAGGGATGCAAATCAGGAACGTGGAAGGGAGACCAGGTCGGTGTTGCCATGGGTGGTGTTGCTGGCCAGACGTGGATCCGCCATGGAAAGTGCAGACTGGTCATCACCTGGGGTGGTGCTGGTCGTCACCTTGATGGGGCTGGACATGGTCGCCATGGCTGCTGGTCGGCCACCATGAATGGTGAAATTAAGGTCCCCATGTAGGGTGTAGTCCGAGTTCCATGAGATAGCAGCGGATAAAGATTTGATCTTGGGGGTTTTCCAATCGGATTAGTGGGGTATATAGAAGATGGGGTCTGAAATTGGGTGGAAGGAAAAGAAGACATGCTGGTTTTGGGTGCGAAGAAGGAGAAGGTATGGGAAAGGGAAGGACGTCGAGGAAGAAGAATGACAGTTTTGTAAATATGGGGACACCCTTTTTTATTTATTTGAGAAATAAGTGTGGCTACTGGGAAACGGTCCAAGACTGTGGGATCTTTATATATGTGTTTGTTAGAAATGCTAGACATATTTGCTAAATTGTGAGTAATACCTAGCTAGCTAGGCCTACAATGTTGTGAAAAATGGTGGGTCGTTACAGGTGGTATCAAAGCCAAGTTTCCCAAAAGCTCACATCTTATGACTCAAGTACCTTGTTGAAGAGTCCAATACTTATCTTTCTCCAATGGGGTATGTCATTAGTGAATTAGTGAACTCACTAACAAACCTAAGTAAACATTGAAAAACAAAATTTAATGAACCATAACGAAATAAGTTTTAGATGGCAGGCACCCGAAGGAAGTCGAGCTAAGTCTGCGCAGTCAGACACGAATGTGGAGAGTGTGTTAGGCCAAATTTTGACGGCCATACAGGGAGTTGCGCAGGCTTCAGATAATACATGTTCTGTGGTTCAGAACATAGCACAGTGATTACCAGGATTGGTAACAGGGAATGGAGCTCCAAATTCGGCTGCGGGTCCTAGTAGCGTCCCAAATGGGGATCAGAGGAGTGCCCAAGAGTGGGTAGGGATAGCTGACCCGGGCAAGCGAGAGGAACTTCCAAACCCAGTGCCACCGGTAGTTTGACAAGCGGTACTGCCAGTTGGGGATGATAGTGATCGATACACTGTAGAAAAATTTCGGAAGAACAGAGCTGACGTATTCATTGGAGGGACTGATCCAATGAAGTTGGAGAGCTGGATGGACATTACTGAGAAAGCATTTAGAGCTCTCTCTATGCCTCATCGCCATCAAGTGAGGTTGGCAACATGCATGCTTCATAAGGAAGCATCCTATTGGTGGAAGTCCATGGAGAAGACTGTGTTCCATCAACGGGAGCTTTCGTCCATTCCTTGGGCGAAATTTGTAACAGCTTTCAATGGACAATATTTTCCAGAGTCTGTTGTCCAGAAGAAAGCACTGGAATTTACCACTATAACCAGAGCAGACAAATTTTTCTGGGGGTTGAAGCCAGAATTGAGAAGTAGGGTTGCTACGGCGCCTAGAGGCACTATAACCAAAGTGATTGAGGCAGCCACTATTCATGAGTTGGTGTATAATTATGTCGATGCGCAGAAACAGGGGAAGGATACTATGCAACATAAGAATGCTAACCAGGGTAGTAGTAAAAACCAGTCTGCAGAACACCAGTAGTAGAACAATCAACGAAATGCCGATGGGAACCTCAAAAGGAAGTTTCAGGAGATTCCATATCGACTATGTAAAAATTGCAACAAGATGCATTTAGGGCTATGCAGTGAGCCCTGTCGGTGATACAATTGCGGAAGGACAGGACACCTATAAAATGCGTGTCATCAGCCCCTGAAGTAACAACAGGAGCAACCGGAAAAGGAGAAGACACCATCTCCCAATTGCTACCCAGCACCTGCAAAATCAGTGGACAAAGGGAAGGCAAAACTTTTTGTAGGCGAAATCGAGGACGATGACCACACAGTTTGAGGTTAAATTCTGATTCAAAGTGTTAGTGTTGATGTTTTATTTGACTCGGGGTGTACACATTCGTTCGTATCATCCTGATTAGTTAAGAGTTGAGGACTCCAAACGTCTACATTACCCAAGACTTATAGGGTCACTACCGCAACGGGAGAAGGGGAGATCACAACGTTAGGAGTGACTAAGCTATCCTACATTATCTGCACACCAGGCTTTTCTCAACTAT